>KE158917.1:126684-150716 GCA_000411055.1 Leavenworthia alabamica | reverse complement strand
CCATTGGGCCTCACCCTCGTCCGACGGTCGGTGTATTATGTTGTCTGAGGCTCAAGAACTTGTTTATTGTCCCTACAAATCACCACATGGTCTTTCCATGTGCGTTGGCCTCACTTACACAGTACCGACAATCACTTTCTGGTAGGTCATCCATCCTATTACTATTTCAATCTAAGTATGCTTAACCGCAGAGTTATGAACGAGTGGTTCACCGAAAAGATAAGTGCACCAGGTAGCCAAATCAAATGTCTTAAACTTCTTCTCATGCACCACCGTACTGTAACATAAATACACAATACTAATCTAGTGTAATGTTATTATACTATGGGTTAGTTTATAATTATAATCATATTTCTAGTTTATTATATTTACATTAAATACATATGTTTGGTTCGTGGTGTATTTAATGTTATGCTAAAGTGGAGTATATTATATGATGGTGATCGATGTGGGGATGTGTATACTTGAATGATCTAAAATTTTTAATTTGATAAAAACATTATTATATAAATAAATATAGAAAAAGAAGGACCATGCATTTATTTATATGGTTCTCTTTTATTATTGAGTTGTGATTTATTTAACATATACCTTTCGTTTTAGGGAATGTAGATGAAGAAATTATTATTAGGTCTCAAATATTTTAACCTATGATTTTGATTGGCCAAGATCCAACCATTTAATGTTTATTTTAAATTCATAGTCGAGTATATAATAATACTATAGGACTTGGAAAATTATTCATTATATGTTTAGGTTAATATTTTAATGGTTATATGAATATGTTATATATATCCATCTATAACTATATAGTTTCTGGATCTTTTATTGTCTTTTAAAGTTTTAGATTTATATTTTATAGTTTTTAAAGAAGTCGAGAACTCGTAAGTGTATTTTATATATATATATAATAGAATATAAATTTGATAAACGATATTAATTCTTAAAAACAAAATCAATACTAATGATATTATTATTTTTGACATAATTTATCATTTATTTTTCTAAATTTGAACCAAACTAAAATGTTTTTTTTTAAAAACTGAATAAGGCCAAAAAATCAAATATTCATGTCTAATCAAAATTAAAAAAGAGTAGTTTGAAAATAAAAAGAAATAAAAAATAAAATTGTAAAAAAATAAAAAAAAATACACTTGGTCGTGGCCTTCTTCACAGGGACGGTGGCAAAAAATATGATAAGGATATGATGACGTGGCAAGGTCTGCCACGTGTTAATAAGAATACGATGACGTGTCTTCTTCAATATAATTTGATTGATTGGGGACTTCTAATTTCCTAATTTTATATCATTTATAGATAAACAAAATAAATATATAGTGAATAGTAATTTTTTTCCTAGTAATTTTTGTTCCTTTTTATTTTATTTTTGAAAAAATTTGTTCCTTTTTAGTTATGATATGTTGATAATTTAAATTATTTAGTTTTGAATATCTAATTAATAATATGTTTGTTGGCTATAATGCACTTGTAACTTGTGTTTTTCCATTCATACAAATCATTTTTTTAGATAATACAAAATTATTTGGCATCTTGTATAGTATATATTTGTGTCATGCAGACGTGTGATTTGTTTGCTAATAGATTTTAAGTTAATCATAGTTTAATTTTTATTTTACATTTGAGGAAAATAATTTTTTTTTTTTTGCAAATTTCGATAACTTTATGTTTTACGAGTAAAGTTTTTGCATGAAATAGAGAAAAAAAAGAACGTTCACATGCATTACGCTTTTGTAAGAAGCTTCATGGACGGTTCATTAATCTCTCAACCCTAATATGTATAGTTTTATTTTTGTTAAAGTAAAAAGTTATAACATTTTATTCAAAATATTAGATTCCAAAGTATTCAATTATTAATATGTTTATTATTTATGAAATTATAGATTTATGATATATTTTTTAGAGATATGATTAATAAGGAACATAAAGAGTAAAAAAAATCTCAAAGAGTTAACATCATTGAATCTCAAGAGGAAAATAATCCAAAAATATTTTAAATTTGATTTTTATTTTTAGAAACATCAAACATTGAAAACAATACCATAAAACTTCTTATATATAATATATTTTTTCTTGAAAAATAACATCTACATATAGGGAGACGAAAAATTTAATACAATAAATTTTCACTTCTATTTAATGTTTTATGAAAATAATATATATTTGAGATATCAATTTCCAAGGCAAAATTTTGGTTATATCCGTAATATTGGTCAGAACTCTTAAACCGGAAATAATAAAACATGATTTTAATTTTTTATATATAGTCTAAAGTATAAATATCATTATGAAACTTTTGTTGTATATATACAGAACAAGAAAATTAAGTTTGCATTATTTTAGAAAATATAACTTTCTATTTATCCTTGGCATTTTTAATTAATAATTAGGGATCTTGAACTAAAATCAAAATTAATTTTGATAAAAATAATAAACCAACTATAATTAAAATCGTAATAGGATTATTCGTTTTCTAATTTTCCAACTCTTATATAATTTTTTTGAAAACCTAACAATCTTGAATTGATCTAATATTTTTGAAAAAATATTATGTATTATTTTCCAATTTTATTAAAAAAATCCATAGGGTATATGATTGTAGATATTTATTATTTCGTATTTATATAGTATTTGTTTACTTGTGTTTTCTCAAGTAGTGGGATTCACTTTTCATTTTGTCGGATTCAATTGTTGTTTTGTTATAAAGATTCATTAGAAAAAAGCTTGAACTTGACATTGCCATGAAACTTCTCATTATAGCTTTTAGGATCAAACTTTATTCAATCATCAATGATGTTAGGTTGTCTTGGCCCATATATATCTCCTTTTCATAACCCATCAAGATCTTCATAATTATTGATTATATATATAAGAAAATAATCTATTCTTAGTTCTGGTTATATAAAGTTCAAAATTTATTTAAATATTCTTTAACAATATTGTTTAATTTAATATTTGTGGTCGAAAGTGGATAATATGAATTAAAATATATGCATGGTTTAAAAAAATTAATTTTTAAATGAATTTTGATAAAAAAAAATTATTTGTTGAAGTTACTTATATATTTAAAATCATACAATAAAAAATTAATCTGAACTAGTCAACTTAAATTAAATTTCATTAATAATAGTAAAAAAGTAGTGACACACACTTGAGGCATCATTAACTGTTGTAAATATATTTTACCATTAAATAATATATATTTTTGGTTTATCCTTTATGTGGCAAAATAAATAGTACTAGATTATAACCCACGTACTAGATTAAGAAAATTTTTTAGATGTAAAAAATATTTTTCGAATGTGATATTGTTAAGATTTTTAGAATATTTGAAGTATATTCTTAAATAAATTGAAGATACTGTTAAGATTTTTAGAATATTTTAAGTATATTCTAAAACAAATTTAAAATATATTCTGGTTATTTTATTATTTTCAAATTTAAGATGCGATATGATTTATTTACCCTTCTAATAATGTTATTAATATATAGAAAATAGTATAATAGAGTGATTTAAATTAGGAATCTGAGGTAAATTAAGTTAAATATATTGTTATGTGTTTTTTAATTGGTGAATTATTATTGTTAAGTGTTTTTTAATTGGTGAATTATTATTAGAGATAAATATTGGGTGATAAAAATATAGCTTATATATATCGTTAGCTGTTAAGTTGAATATATTGTTAGTAGTGGGTTAAATAAAATAGAGGTATTTAGATTAGTTATTAAACAAATTAAATTTAAATTATTTATCTTTGGCAATTAATTATCATTAATTAAATATATAATTTAGTTAAATTNGATGAGTTTAGTATTGTATATATTATATATTTAGAATATAAATAAAATATTATAGTGATCTTTAGTTTATAGTTTATGTGTAGGGAATGCTTTGGAGAAGTTGTTTTGGTAGGAAATAAATCGGTTATTCATTGGGTCATGAAGTATTATGATGAAATAGCTTCGTTGTAATCATTTATTTAAGATATTATGTTAGTGTTAAAAGTTTATAGTATGAATTTAATATTGTTGATGGTATATATATGATTAATAACGTATGTAGAAAAATATGATATGATTAATAATGTAGGTAGAAAATATGAATATAGTGTTAGATTAATATATGTAGTAATTAAAAAATTATAGAATTATCCTTTTATAGTTAAATATAAATATTAAATTATGATATGATAATTTAGTGGCATAAACTATAATATACCACGATATAGTATAATTAATTATTATTTAGTACTTCCCAAATAATATGTAGTAGATTTAACTGTTGTGAATTTATTCAAATGTACTTCCCAAAATATCTACTATTTTAACTTTCAAAATTACCTAATGTTCACTAATTACATTGTATTAAACTTTCAATAATAAATCAGTAAAATATGTATTTCTAAAAAAACATTCACTGATCTTTTTATTTGAATTTTATATATTTAAAAAAGAAGAAAGCCATTTTCTCATTATTTATTTAAATAGCTAATGTAAAATTCAAAATAATATATTTTTAGTTTCCTTATACATATTTTAAAATATAAATCTATTTTTAGAAAGAAACAGTTAAAACGTGTAACTAAAATCTAAAAATATGTCCCTTTTTTGTCAATATCAAAATTATAATTATTTTTTTTTTCTCAAAGTTGAATTAGTCATCTACTAATTATGCTTATTAAAGATCAAAGCTATTTCATTTGTTCAAAATTAAAAATATATATTTTACATGAGCGGTTAAGATTAGAAAATATAAACACGTGTACATAATACTATAACACGATGTCTTCATCTATCTCTTTCTCTGTTCTTGTTATGTTCATTGTTTCTAAATCTCTTTATTATTAATTTTTTTTATTCTTACAAACATCTCTGTGATTTTTTGCATTAATCTTCACGGTTCCTAAGGCACTGAACTGGGAAAAATCTCTGTCTTTCTCCTCCATTGTCTCACTCCCAAAAATCCAGTAACTCTTCTTTTTTTTAGATCTTTCATATTGTTTTTTTGGATTTTTAAATAGTTTTGTAATTTCAGGTAATGTTCATGAATGTTTAAACAAGAAATATAAAATTTGGTGGTCTAAAAAGATCAGGTGCAGTTTCTTGATTTTTAATATGTTTTTTCTTAATTTTCTAGTATATATAGAGATTGATTTGGCTGAATATATATTTATAAATTTATATATAAATTTTTGATCAGAAAATAAAATAAAATTGAATGTTCATAATTATGGTTTTTCCCCATTTTTTTTATTTGATTTGTTTGATTCAAAGGATGATCTAAATAATGCCCTAACTTGTTCTTTTTTTGTTTTGTTTAAATGCCCTAACTTGTTCTTATGTATATATTTATGTTTCTTGTGTTTCAAGATTGTTCTTACATTATCATTTCTCATGTTCATATGTCTTAATTAGGGTTTCATGTTTTGTCAGTGTTGTCTCTCTCTAGGCAATGGCTTCAACACCTTGTGCTGCATGCAAGCTATTAAGACGTAAATGCACTCAAGAATGTGTATTTGCTCCTTATTTCCCACCAACTAATCCTCAAAAATTTATATATGTTCATAAAGTCTTTGGAGCAAGTAATGTAACCAAGATCCTCAATGATCTTCCCCCTGATCAACGTGAAGAGACTGTTAACTCTCTCTTCTATGAAGCTGAGGCTCGTATCCATGATCCAATCTATGGATGTGTTGGTGTTATCTCATTATGTCAACAATACCTCAAGAAGATTCAACAAGAACTTATCACAGCTAAAGAAGAACTTGCTGGTTATATAGGACCAGATGCTATGATACCACCACCTTATCTTCCTCCTCTTGGTAACAATCCTCCACCTAACTTCATGATGTCTATGGAAGCTATGTCACTTGGAGTGATCCCTCAAGGAGAACCATTGCCAAACTTGTCTCAACAACAACATATGCATCAACCACAAGATGATCAGTTACAATACATAGCTGATGATGCACAAAGAATGAGTGCGATGATGTTAGAAAGAGGAGGAGAGCAACAAGAGATCTTTAATGGTTATGGAATAGATAACAATGGATCAGTTACAGCAACTGGTTTTAATCAAATAGATGTGAATGATCATGGTGCTAGTGGGTCATTGTCTGGACCATCTCTTGCTTTAGGAAGCTTTGGTGATGGTTTTCAAATAGGTCAAGAGACAGAACATGATCATATTAACCATGATCAGCTTCAGACACAACTTATGCTTCAACCACCTTTACAAGAAGGTCAAGAGCAAAGTGAAGAAGGACAGTTTCTTATACAACCAATGGGACAAGAGAATCTTAATGAGGAAGATGATGAAGAAGAGCTTGAGCCACCAGTAAAATGGAGGAAATCTGAGAACAAAGAATCTAATTATTAAGAGTAAAATTGCATTGAGAAGAAAATAAAATAAAATTTCTATTGTTTGGATAGTGTTACTTTAATGACTAATTTATTTATAATTAAAATGGCATTATTTAGCCAACTAATTAATTCTAAAAAATATGGAATATTATGTATTTAACATCAGATATTAAAATACTTTAGATAATAAACATAATAATTCAAGTTTTTTTATATACAAATTTCAAGTTCTTTATTTAAAACATGATATTATGTTTTTTAAACACGTAAATTTGTGTAAATGAAATGCTATATTTTTATATGAAATGTGATTTATACATGATCTATGGTATTTCTTAAACTTATTTGGAAAATATAGAGATTGGTGTAAAATAAAATTAGAATATATAATCTGACCAATTGTAATTTCGGATATAAATATATAAGCTTTAATCTTTATTACACCAAATCAGAGTGGCGCAGCGGAAGCGTGGTGGGCCCATAACCCACAGGTCCCAGGATCCAAACCTGGCTCTGATAATTTTTTTTTCTTTAATTTTTCACTGTTGGGCCGGACTAGGCCTGTTAAAAATACAAAGTATTTGTTTCAGTTATGGTCCATCTTATTACATGTTTGATACTCTTACGTGGGCTCGGTCCAATAAATAAAATATATTGGATCTTAAATTTATAACATTTTTTTTTTCGTAACATCTAATACATAATTATTAAATTGTTGTGTCATACGAAAAAAGAAGCTCAAAAAGAAAAAAAAAAGAAACATTTTTAATTTCCAAATTTTATTTATCAAAATAAATTAAAGAGGTATAATATTATTCAAACACTATTTTAAGAAAAATAAGATATGATTTATGTTTAATTTACAAAGTTTTTATTCACATATATATAATACATCTTTTTTTTAAGATTAAAGGACAAGTGAAAAATCTACTCTTCTTTTTTCAGTTTCACTTCTGTACCATGTTGTAACTTATTCTTCATCATTAGAATCTTATGATGAGTTGTAACATAAGCTCTCTTCGATCTCTCTTCAAGATTTGCTAATAGCTTTTGTTTTCTATCTCCATATTTCTCCCACAACTTTGGAACTGTTAAGCCTATCACCAAACCTGGATAATCCCATAAATAATCAATAAACTTAAAATCATATCAACTTAAAAAAATAAAAAAGTTTAGTGTTATTTTANATATCTATATCTATATCTATATCTATATCTATATCTATATCTATATCTATATCTATATCTATATCTATATCTATATCTATATCTATATCTATATCTATATCTATATAAATTAATTGCTGCATTCGTAAATTTTTGTATACGTTTTAATTTTAAAAATTTATATATTTTTTATTTTAAAATTTTCACATTCCACTATCATTTTTAATCTATTTATTGTTATTTTAGATATGTTTATTAATCACAAAATATTTAAATAAATAATTGTTTTTTATATTATAAATCTTTTAGTTGCTTATATTTTTAGAAATTATTTATTTCATATTCTTTCCAAATAATGAATTTTTTTTTATATTATAAATGTTTTAGTTGATTATATTTTTAGAAATTATTTATTTCATATTCTTTCCAAATAATGAGACCATGCATTTAAAAAATCTAACATTATATAATTGATTATTTATTTAAATAAGGTGACAATTTAAACAAAAATAATCACAATAAAATAACCATTTTGAGAATATTACTAGTAACCGTTTATTAAATTAGATAATTAACGGTTAAACTAACAAATTAATTACTATACTTGTTTCTAATAATACCAATCTACGTAAGTTAATAACTACAATTACTATTTTAGTTACGTACCGATAAAGAGACAAGTATGAAAGTCAAGAAGGTTCCCAATTCTTGACAAGATCCAAAACCCAAGAACGGTTCGAGCGAACACAAACCAGTCACTCTCAGCACCGACTCGGAACATCCATCTAACCATTTCCTCCATTGGCTTCCGACAAGATCTCACTGTCTCCACTACAAACTCCTCCGACACTTCTAACCCTGACAGTTCCGGTTCAACCCTACGTGAAAATTAATAAACACACACAATAATAAATTTCAACTTATATTATTAAATATATTAATCAAAAATATTTTAAATAAAAGTAATTTTTCTGTTGGTGTCTTTATATTTTTAAAATACTGTAATAAATATTCTATTGGAGTCTTTATATTTTTAAATATAATAATCAAAAACATTTTTAGATAAAAATAAAATTTTCTATTGGTGTCTTTATATTTTAAAAAATATTTTAATAAATTTTATATTGGAGTCTTATATATTAATCAAAAATATTTTATGTTTTTAAAAATATTTTAATTAATAAATTTTCTATTGGAGTTTTTATATTTTTAAAAATATTTTAAAACTTCAAATAATATGTGATAACAAATTAATTACTTGCTGAGAAGGCGAAGTAAGCTTCCCCAGAGGAAGAACATAGAGACGATTCCAATACCGATCCAAGAAAAGATGGTTATGGAGTTGAATCCATAAACACTTATCAAAATCCATGTCACTGTTGAGACCAAGAGAATAGAGAAGGCTAGTTTCTTTCTCCTCCATAAGTAAATATCTTCAACAATATCTTCAGTGTAATTTATGTAACATAACAAATGAAGAAAATATAGTTATATAAAGTATTAAAAATTAGATTTAGTTGGTAAATAATTGTGTTCCTTGCACTATTTTTGTTGCTTACCAGATTTGAGTAATGGATCTTTGGTAACGTCTTTGCTCATAGCTGTTTTGATATGGAAATTAAAATAAAGAATAGTTTATGATATATATTGGAAATTAATAGTATAAGATAAGATTGTATTATGATATTATTAGTTGCGGACGTAACACGTTGTGGTGACGTGGAAGTCATGCATGGAGGTTGACTCTAATAGATCATTCTTGGCTATAAGATTATATCTTAGAGGTTGACATAACAACAACTTAACTCTATCAACATTACCAACTTTAACCTAACAGTCAAATATAAAGTTGGTGTACCATATCCTTAGCATCTCAAAGAACAACCCAAAAACGTAACAATCACTATACTTTCAGTTTAAATGTCCCTCTAACTCAAGACTACAACCACATACTAAGAGGCTTAAGACAATGGAGAACAAGAACCAGAAGCATTTTGTCCTTGTCCATGCAGTATGTCATGGTGGTTGGAGTTGGTACAAGGTGAAAACACAACTAGAAGCTGAAGGACATTATGTTAACGCAGTGGATTTAGCTGCTTCTGGTATAAACATGACTAGACTTGAAGAGATTGAGACATTAATGGATTATGCAAAGCCGTTGTTAGAGGTTATGGAGTCGTTTGGTTCAGACAAGAAAGTGATTATTGTTGCTCATAGTATGGGAGGTATACCAGCTGCTCTTGCTGCTGATATGTTTCCTCATAAGATAGCTGTTATTGTCTTCTTAGCAGCTTCAATGCCTGATACTATAAACCCACCAGCTTACGTGTTCGATAAGGTACATATATAAAAATCATTATTCACAGAGAGTAAGATTAAACCTAGAGATGATATTTTTTTTTTTGATTTAATGAAATTTTTTCAAACTAATTTTTTAAAGGCTTAGTTATAGATTTTTTTTATATAAAATAAGTTTTTCATTTTTATAACTATTTGAATAAAATATGTTTTCAAGAGATTAAAGGCCTAGAGCATCTATTTGTTTAGAGTACCTTTTTATTTATTTAATGACATTTTTTGTAATTAATTTTTAAAGGTTTAGTTATAGATTTTTTTTATAAAATTAGTTTTATAAAGTTTTAAAGGCCTAGAGTATCAATTTGTTTCGAGTATTTTTTTTGTATTATTTAATGAAAAATTTAAATTAATTTTTAAAGGCTTAATCATAGATTTTTTATACAATTAATTTATAAATTTTTTAGAGGCCCAGAGCATCAATTTATTTAGAATATATTTTATATTATTTAATTAAATTTTTTAATTAAAATTTTAAAGACGTAATTATAGATTTTTTATAAAATTAGTTTTTTTTAATAAATTTGTAAAGGTCTAGAGCATCGACTTGTTTAGAGTATTTTTTTATAAAAATTTATTGATATTTTTAGACTCAAATATTTAAATGTTTATAGATTTTTTTATAAAACTAATTTTTTTACATAAATTTTTTATTAACTAGTATTATAGTTTCATAGATTTAGTGACATACTTTAAACCTAATTTACATCAAAAAAAAAATTGAGCATCTTTAATTCTATTTTTTTGTATATAACATCTAAAATCGTTGGACCGACTTGAGTAATATATCATAGTAAAATGTGCAGGTGAGGGAAAGCATTCCAGAAGAGGAATGGTTAGACAGTGTATTCGGGAGCTATGGTGATCCAAATCATCCTCTAAATTATGTTCTTTTAGGACCAAAATTTATGGCCAAGAAAGTATATCAATTATCTCGAATCCAAGTAAGATCCATCAAACCACTCTAAATCTTCTTCATCAAACTAATATTTTCTCTCTTAACTAGGATCTTGAATTGGCTAAAATGTTGGTTAGGGTAAACCCATTAGTTACAAACAATTTAGCAGGAACAAGAAGCTTTAGTGAAGAAGGATATGGATCGATAACACGTGTTTATATCATATGTGGAGAAGATAATATAATACCTAAAGAAACACAACTTTGGATCATTAAAAACTTCTTGCCACAAGAAGTAATGGAGATAGAAGATGCAGATCATATGGCTATGTTTTCAAAGCCTCAACAACTTTGTGTTTTTCTCTTGGAGATTGCTTATAAATATGCATAAATAAAATATTAGATTATTATTACATATTATTACATTCACTATAATAGGAAAAGATAAAAGTGAATGTATTTGAATTTTGATTGTAAGTTTTTATTAATGTAAATATTATTATAATAAATTTTCGCAAAATAATTTCATAAATTCAAGACGAAAACAATAGAACAATGGACAGAGGGATGGGAAAACGACACGGTGTGCATCCAGGCTCGATCCGGAGGATATGTCATTTGGGCGGTCGTCTAAGACATCAAATAGTTTAAAAACATTTTTAAAATTTTTTTTAGTATAATGATTTATTTTAAATTCAAATTTTTAATTTTTTTTTATAAAATTAGTTTTTGCTTAATCGTTTTATAATTGAAAATTGTGGTTTTATAAATTTAGAAATATAACTTAGACTTATAAATATTTTTTGGGTATATTTTAAATAAAAAAATTCGTTTAAAACATTTAGAATGATTGGACTGACAATGTATGCAACTCGTTAAATTTTTTTTTTCTTGTCTCAACATAATACATAAAAGTAAACATTATACATATACATACAGAGAACAATCTTAAAACATATATAACTACAAGAAATTATGCATATAATAATCTCAAGCAATCAATACATTACATATTCAACAAACAATAAAAATCACATATCTCTAAGTTTACTAAGATTAACTGGAGATATAACTTTAACATCACCATATAACAATTGCTTTGCTATAATAACATTTGCTGCTTCACTTGGATGATAAGGATCCCAAAACACATATTTATTTCTGTCTTCACACATACTTGAAGTTGGTCCACACGGGATTATACCCGCGAATTGTCCTCCATTACCACAACAAGCCTTTGTCGCGGTTTTAAACCCTAAACAATTTTATAAATCCGTAAATCTATATATTTATACTCATAAAATGCATATTTTAATTTTACCATATTTTTTGTAGTTAGTAATGAGTTCCATTACAAGATCATAGACGTTTGCATGAACGAACGTTGCTCCGGGAAGGTTCTTGTTTAGTTCTTGTAATAAATTCTTTAACCGGATATTGTATTGATTTGCTAGCTTATTAGCCAAATCAACACATTCGTCTTCTTTTAATTGATTGATCGTTTTTTGGTATGGTATGCACCCGATCGGTCCAACGTTTCCAATTACAAACTTCCTCGCATCTAATTTATATAACCTCTGCATTTCAAATAATAAAATGATAATTATCTTAAGTATTATTAAATTAATTTGATTTATCACTATTTAGTAATTTAATTGAATTAGAATTAAATTATATTTTGAGAAATTGTATAAATACTAAAAAATAAATAATAAACTAAATATTAAATCTTAATCTTTAAATCAAAATTATAAACTTTAGAAAATAAATATTAAACTTATGAAATAGTTTTTATGTCTAAATAATAATTAATAATTTTGTCCAATAAACTAGAGTTGATCATATGTTTTTGTTGCTTACGGTTAATTGATCTCGTAGATGTTGAAGCATATCGCCGATAAAATCATCAGGAGTTTGAGAAAATCGAGTTCCAACAGAGAGAAGTGGGAATAGATAGTTATTAAGGAAATCATTAGCTCCAATGGTGATTGAAAATATTGATTTCTTGCTTATATATTCTTTGGCTTTGTCTTTTCCAAGAAGATCATCAAATTGTTTTCTTGTAGTGTTGAAGAAATCAACTTGTATATCCATACCTAACCTATTTACCTACCAAATATTTACATTTTCATCAAATTTTAGAGCTATATAATATAGATTTAAGACATTTTTAAATCCATATATGATTTAGTTATGTACTTACAAAGATTCTCCCGGTTGCATTCATGATTCCTCCTCCTCCGGATGCGTAATTCACACCGGCTAGTAAAGCTTTTCCGGTCGCATTTGGTGATAAAAATGGGATTGCGTAGTTCGCCGAACCCAGTTCTTCTCCTGAAAAAGCCATATATTAAATTAAACGATATTTTTTTTACTACAAGAAATTTTTATACCAAAACTCGTAATCTTCAAAAATCTTAATCATATCATGTAATATTAGTTTCGTCCTAAAATATATAGTTCATATTCATATCAAAATTAAACATGTATATATCATATGAACCTTCATATCTACTAAAACTTTTATAATTCTATTTCATAATTAACATCCGAATCCCGATTTAATTCGGTTTAGTTACGGTTCAGTTTTGTAAAAATATAGTCTATTTGGTTATTTGATTTTAGTAATGTGGTATTACATAAGCAAAAAAAAATCATATAAACATTTAGGTTTGTTAGTTGAACATCATGCTTTGACTAATAAAGTATTACAACATATATCATTTAATTACTATATATGGTTATAAATTATAGATTATACGTACCAACAATGTCACCAATGGTCCGGCCATTAGTAAACCGGCCGGTAGGATTGCCACCGGAGGCTTTGAAATCAATACCATTAGGTTTCATATTAGCCCTAGACAACGTCGGTAGATAATTATTATTTCCAGCATCAACTAGTGAATCTCCAAATATAAATGAAGCTCCTAACCCTTCTCCTTTGTTAACTCCACGACCAGCAGCTTCCACTGAAGCCCTAAGAGTTAACAAGAAGAAGAATAAAGCTAAGTAAAGAGTATAGTTCATAGCTAAGACTCTACTTGAAGAAGAAGCTCTTGTAGCCATATTATGTTATATCTCTTTATGAATGTTTTTGTTTGATATTTATATAAATAATCAAAAGTGTAAGGACTAAGGAAACTTGTGAAGTTGTGTTTAATTTGTTGAATTGAATTTGGTTTGACTTATTATTTTTCAAGTGGTGGTTCATCAATGTGGCTTAGTTTTTCCTTTTGATAGTGAGAAAATAATGATGTGACCTTTGATTTGGTGGGTGCTTGAACTATCTTGATTTAGACTAGTTAATAGTGCCATAAAAAACAAAGTAAAAAAAAATATAGTTTAATTTGTTTTGTTTTATTACAATATTAATTAATTATGTTTTTATTACAAAAAACACATGAATAATAAAGAGACCAAACATATCTACATAATTTAGAAGTATGTTGTTCTTGTCTGATAATTTATTTGTTGATTGATATTAAAGTTGTTACCTTCAAATTTGTTGTATCTTGATTTTAACCATTACTCAAAGCCTCTAAATTTTTATTTCATTATATTAGTTATTATTTTTATATCTGAACAAAAATTCGTAAATTTCATACTCCAAAAAATTCATAAATTTTTGTTCTCGTAAAATTCAGAAAAACATAATAAAAATGAGACGGTATTAAATATTTAGTGGATCGAAATGGTTACCTATTTAATATCATAAGAAGTAAAATTTTAGAAAAAGATAACCAATATTAAAATCGGTTACGGTTACAAATGATTAACGATTTATGATTATATACGGTTAAATTTAATTTATTTATTTACTAGTAATAATAATAAAAAAATAATATATTTCAACTAATATTTATTATATAATTAATTATTTTTATTTTTATTTTTTTTAAAACGGTTGTACTTATAGTATTATAGTTAACTAATAGTTTTTATACGGTTACGGTTAATAATTTACGATTAACTATAAATAATATATTTATACATGTAACGATAATGGTTATTAACTATTTAATATGATTATAGTCTAGTCAGATAAAAAGTTAAGAATTATGATAAAAAAATATGGTTATGGTTAGGTTTTGGTAATTTTAATATTATTAAAAAGTATTATTAATGTAGGGTGGAAGGATAAGGCCGAGAACGTAAAGAAAAAAAAACTAAATGGGTCAAGTGTATAAGGCCCATATATAGCCCAATACATTATAAACGTTACTCATCGTTCTCACTCACAGTACCAAAGAGTTTACAGAGAAATAAGGAAGAAGAAGAGGTAAAACAAAACCTTCCATAAACCCTAACAACTCTGATGCATTCAGTAAACCAAAGCTCTCGTCTTTATATCATCCCATGTAAATCAACAATAACTCTATACCCAATCTTCAATTTTAACCATTATTCTTCTCGAAAATTCATCAAATCTCTGAGAACTTCCATTGATTTTGAGGACGAAGAAGTTTCAAAAGAAGAACTCATAGTTCCCAGTAACTCTATAACTCGTCGTCTTCCAATCTTAATCAAAAGGTCTGGTAAAGTTTCTAGATACTTCCTTAAAGGAGATTCCTTGGAGCTGCTATGTGTTAATGATGATACAACGACGTCGTTTGACAATGAGTTCTTGAAACTGATAAAAGACTTTTTCATACCGAAACAAGTCAATAAAAGTTATATAAGTTATGTGAAATGGAAGTTTTTACACAGAGTTTTCAGCTCTGCTTTACAAGTTCTTGCTACTCAAGTGAGTTTCTAAACTTTTAAAGTTTGAAATTTTGAGTTTATTTATGGAGAAATTAGTGTGGCTACAGGCAATGTTTCGAGCTATAGGTATTGGACAATCTCGTTCACTTGCTTCATCTGCAGCTTTTAATTGGATATTAAAAGATGGACTTGGAAGGTTAAGTAGATGTATATATACAGCTACTCTTGCTTCTTCCTTTGATACAAATTTAAAGGTATAGTTTTGACTTTTGTGTAGTTTCATTCATGATTCATCGCCCAGGACTAATCTCATTGTTGTTGAATAAGTTATTTGTTTAAAGAGAGTTAGGTTCTTGACGTCTATACTCTTTAGTATGAGCATTGGAGTTGAGTTAATGACTCAAGTATTCCCACAGTACTTTCTTTTACTTGCTTCCATTGCCAACATTGCTAAACAAATTAGCTTGTCATGTTACTTAGCAACCTGTGTAAGGCTTCTTGTTCTTAAGGTTCTTTATGTTTTGGGTTTTGACAACTAATGGTTTCTATATTGTGTAGTCAGCTGTACATCGAAGCTTTGCTGTAGCGGATAACCTTGGTGAAGTCTCTGCAAAGGCACAGGTTCCGATCGGTTTAAAATTTACAGCTCGGATCGGTTAGGTCTTATTTTTTTTGCTTTGGTTTGGTTCGGTCTTATTTTTTTCGGTTCAGTTTTGGGTATAAAAAAACATTCCGATTAGTTTTAATTTTTTAAGTTTGGTTCGGTTTTAGAGTAAAAATAACTGTTTTATCTCAGTTTTTCGGTTTATTTTGGGTTATTTCGGTTTGTTCGGTTCAGTTTAAGATAAAAAATAAATAAATAAACACATAAAAAGTTATTTAAAACAGAAAAATAAAATAAAAATCTAAAAAATAATAGAATAAATTTTGTTTTTTTTTATTCGGTTCAGTTTTTACTGAAAACTTAACTGTAAAAAAACTTCTACCGATCGGTTTAAACATATATTTCTGTTCGTTTCAGTTTACCTTTTTTATAGTTCGGTTCGGGTTTTTTACCCGAGCCTAATACATGCCTTTGATTTGATTCGTGTTCAGATTCAAACTGTGTGTTTTGATAACCTTGGTCTTCTACTAGCTGTTCTTCTAAATACGATATTCCAAAGCAACCAAAGGTTAGATGATTGATTCTAATACAGTTTGAGTTTTATATTTGCGATATCGATTTCGAATCTTCTGAATGTGTTTAATGTGTTAGATTGCAGACAAGTCTACCTTTCGTTCTTTATCCGATTTTCTCAACATTTGATCTCCTTGGTATCTATCAAGGGCTTAAGCATGTCAATCTACAAACATTAACCAAGGTAGCTTTTTCTTAGCTTGGGTACACTGGTGAGTGGTGAATACATTGTGTTATAAGTTCACTTTTTGTTATTATCAGGATAGGCTTGAAATAGTTCTTGAAAGATGGATTGAGTTTAGTAAAGTACCTTCTCCTTCAGAAGTGAGTGAAGAGGAAGGAATTGATCTTATAGGAAACAGAGGTTAAAAGAAACAACCTCTAATGGCGATTTTTACTTTCAAGATCGAGTAGGTCACTAAGCTGACTTGTTTATATATATTCTTTGTAGGTAACAAAAGGGTTTTACCCATTAGAATTGGTTGCTTAGATCCAAAGGCTCAGATTCCGACGTTATCGATAATGGCAATGCAATCACTTTGCAATGATGATAGTTACTTCATAACCTTGGAAGTTTCCTCACTAGGTTTCAGAAGGACAGTGAAAGTGAGTTTATCCTCATAACTAGGCCTGGCCATTTGGTTGGGTCGGTTCGGTTCGGGTCAAAAATTCCGAGTGTTTTGGTATTTTGGTTTTTTAAGAAAAGTTCCATTTGGTTTAAAATTTATAATTCGGTTCGGTTTGGTTTTATTTTTCGGTTCGGTTTTGGGTATTAAAAAAACATTCCGATTGGTTTTAATTTCGTAAGTTCGGTTCGGTTTTAAGGTAAAAATAACGGTCTATCTCAAATTTTTGGTTTATTTTGTTTTGTTCTGTTCGGTTCGGTTTAGGATAAAAAAATAAATAAATAAACACATAAAAATATTTAAATAGAAAAATAAAATAAAAATCTGAAAAAAAGATTAAAAAAACTTTCAGTTTATTCGGCTTTTTCGGTTGGTTCGATTTTTACCGCATGGTGTAAAAAGAAAATTTCAGTTATGGTCAGTTTTCCTTTTTTGTAGTTCGGTTCTGTTTTCTTTTTTTGTAGTTCGGTTCGGATTTTTTTTTCCGGGCCTACTGATAACCTTCATGATTCTCTATTTTGATTGTTGCCATTTGTAAAATATTTAGCCAGGACTTGTTATTTGTCTACATGAAGGAGCCAACACTGTAGACATTATCACAAGCTTGTTACAAGTAAGTACTCAAAACTGAATATAAAAAGTTCATAATAGTCTCAACTTAAATAACACATTTTGGTTGGTTTGTTTCAGACATGTTACATACGTAAAGCCATTAGAATCAAGACAAGAGAAAGAGATGTGTCATTTACAGACATGACACTACAAGAATGGTCTTTACTCATAGAAGAAACTAAACAAGCTGCTCAAAATGATTTTATTGAGCTAAACAAACAAATGCAAGAACAAGGTTGGATTGTAAAGAACATCTTGTTAAATGCAGAAGAACAAGTAAGATACATTTTAGACAAAAGAGAAGAATCAGTTAAACTGTAAACTGTTTTAGTACCACAGAGATTGGTCTGTAAATTGATAGTTACGATACACTTTGTTATAAAATCTATACACAAGACTCATTTTTGTTTCAATTTGAGAAAGAACTTGGCTCATTACTATACATTGAGTAATCACTCAAGTAAATATTTGTTCTTTCCTCACTCCATTTCAGAATCTCCATAGCTAACTTCAGAGACAAATCAACACTGTTTGGATCCAAACTCTTACTTGAAGACACAAACAACTTTTTCCCGGTCAAGGACGCGTAAAACCGTTTGAACTTAACAGCCATGTAATGGAATGCGAGCTGACCTAAAGTAGGGTTACCAGTGTTGGAACCACGGTGGCGACTAACCACCGGATTGAAATCTTCGAACCACTCGCACCGTGTTAAAGGAACACGTTCGACTTTTTCTTCTAAGAGATCGTATTTGTTGAGTATTAAAAGGAACTCCATTTGCTCAAAGATGGGATGAGTAATGATACTTTCAAACAGCTTCTTTGCTAATAACATCTTGTTGATACCATCTTCTGAGAACTGATCATAGTCACTCATTGAAACAACGAACACGACCATTCCAACGTCTTCAAACATGTCGATCCATTTGCAGTTTTCGCCGAGGCCTCTTGAAGGTACTCTTATTAACTGGTACCTGAAAATACACAACACAAGAACATGTCTTGAAATAACTGACCATGATGTTATAAAATGAAGAAAGCGGAATCAGAACTTACCTGAGAAAGGAATCAAGATGATCAGAAGGATCAAGATTCTCTTCAGATACAGTTTGTGGAAATGAGAAATCAAGACAAGCTAAACCACTAGATGAAGTAACTCCTTCTGCATATAATATATCCAAATCCGATGGCTCGTAGTCTGGTGTTAATACATCAATAGCCTGAAGAACAAGAAAGAAGCTTCTTAGAATACTAACAATGGTGGCTTGAGAGATAGTGAAGAGCTTATTTACCCGTTCCAAAAAGTAACTAGCAACACTAGGAAGGAGTCCGAGCTCATTTCTTCGCTTATATGTAGCTTGGATCGCTGTATCCTTCCATAACTCTTCAACCAATGGAGCATACTCACGAGAAGCAGCAGGGAAAATGACGCCGAGATTACCAGCAGCCATAGTCTTTAATAACCAATCTGAAAATGCTTTAAGCCTTGGGCCAATCGAGTACACGGTTTTATCAACAGCTTCTTCTTCTTCAAACCTCTCTCGGCCTTCAAGAAGCATACCGAGATAACCATACACATTGGTTTGGATAATCACTTTAATATTCTCACGCTCATCTTTTAAAAAAGGTACATCTTTATAAAGGATCTTTGCCTGAAACAAGAAAGTGATTCAAGTTGTATTATGTAATAACAAAACAGAACTCGTAACGACATTGCGATTTTAGTTAATACCTGTTTGAATATTGTGCTAGTTCCAGAACCACTGTTTCCAACCAAAAGAATCTTTTGTAAAGTCCTATGTTCAAGATGATCTAGAATGTTTCTGTTGTTTGTGCTACAGTATTGTTCACCAGAAGTACTTGCAGTAGATTTAGATGGAACAGGAAGTGACAATACAGCACAAAGTAACTTAGTCCCTGCCTGAAAAAGCAACACAAGTTTATTAGGCCTGGGCATTTGGTTCGGTTCTAAACCATATGTATCCCCATATGTATACAAACCTTTCCCCATATGTATCCCTTTGTATTCTTCTGTCCTTCTTCTTGATACGATCCGTCCTCGTTAACCCAAAAATGCGGATTACCGGCACATTGAACTCCAGCCAACTACAAGAAGAACCAAACTTAAATCATCAATGATATAAATAAACTCAAGAACTATGTATACTCCAAACCTGCAACATTCGTAGCTCCACTTTTGTAATCTCGCGACCATTTATAAAAACTTGTGTGTTTCCATTACTAGCTTCTGGACTAATAGGACCTCCAACATTCAAATGTGGACTAATGATTTGATAAGGCTTCTCTCCTTCCTGTGGAAACAACCAACATAACATATATAAACATTCTCGAGACACGAATATCGAAAGGGAGAGTATATAAATTCACCTTTCCCCAAAGTCCAGATACTTTATCATACCAATAGTCACCCGGTTTAAGCTTCTTCGGAGGATTAACACAAGTTTGAAGTGTAACCAACTCATCAGGGTAAAGAGGTTGACCATTAACATAAACATACTCAGATGGTAACTGATTAGCTTCACAAAACCTTTCAGTTTTCATAATTTGTTTAACTTCTAAATCATTAAGTAACCTTTTAAGCATCCGTGAACATTTCCCTAAAGTTCCACGCTTTGATTCGTCAATCGGAAACCCAATACAAGTAACACATTTCCTTCCTTCAGGCATTGAACCCATAGCTCGAAGAACACAACTACTACAATACTTAGCATCGCAAACAAGACACACTTCTTTCTCTGTAAACCGAGTTCCTTTAAAACATCGATAACAAGAACCTTTTTTACCTTTAGTTTGAGGCTCTTTCTTAACCGGAACAACACGAACTCGCTTCTGATTACAACTCTCTTCTTCTTCTTCTTCATCATCATCAGAAGCTATACCTAAGAAAGTAACAACTTGTTGCTTCTTATTATCTCCATTAGTTTCATTAACACAACAATCTCCAGTAACTCTAGATGAAGGATAATCAATACTCACAACTGAATCATTCTCTTTAACAGAGCTATCACAAGACTCTAGAGTTCTTGATTCCTGATGATTATCAGAACAAGACCTTAACAACAATAACTCACCAGAGCTACTCAATACACAATCATCTTCTTCTTCTTCTTCTTCTACTTCTACTTCTTCTTCAACAGGTGAAACAGTAATGGAATCTGAAACTAATTCAAGCTCACTAGATCCACCACAATTATCAATAACAGAAGTTGGAGAAGGAACAAGAAACTTCTTCACTAAATCAACAGCTAAAATAGGTTGAATCACAGGTAAAGACATGTTATCGGAAATACAAACCGGAGAAACAACGGCGGCGACTGGGATTTTTTCAATGTTAATTGGAATAGCACAAGGTATGTTGTATGATAATGGTGGACCATTATATTCTTCAGCAAATAAACACTCATCTTCTTCCTTCATCTTCTTCAATGGCGTCTTCAACAAAACCCTAACTTTTTTTTTTGCTTTAGAACTAAGCAAACAAAAACAAAAAAAACTCTCAAACTAAAACTTTAGAAACAAAATAGAAAGGTTTTAGAGATTAAACAGATAAATTCAATGTTTTTTTTTAGGGTTCTTAAGAATCAGAGAAATTTTCAGTAGTGGGAATGATAAAACAAAATAGAGAATGAGAAAACAATAAAGTGATTGAAAAAAGATGAAGAACCACTAGCTGGAATCTTGTCCGATAATTTTTTTTTATTTGTCGTCACAGGATAATTTCTTAAAATATATTATATTATTATTTTTATACAGTGTAATAATAACATAAATAATTTTTATTATTACTATTTTACGCTATAAATTTTCTTTTAGATAAATAGTTTTATCGATATTATTCATTTCTTTGTTAAACCATTATTGTTTAAAAGTTTTTTTGTTGTTTTTAAAAAATTATTTTTTTAATTTTTATAGATAAATTATAATGTTATTATTAATAATAATAAAAGACTATTTGTTAACATTTTAGAATAATTTTTTTGATAAAATTATATATATTTAAATTAATAATCAATGTTTTTTAATTTTATTAAACTCTTTTAAGCATCAATTTTTTAAGAATGGACAGAATATAATTTTATTGATGATAAATTTTTTTTATAATATTAATATATTTGACAAATAATTTAATAGATACGACAAATTAGTATTATCACGTAATCATAAACCGTTAAGTTTTTGTCGACAAAAAAAATCATAAACCGTTATAAATAGTTTGGCATATACGGCTCGTCAATATCATCGTGCAGTCAATAATTTAACAGATATTTGACAAACAATTTGAACATATACGACACGTTAATATCATTACGCAATCATACAAACAATTAAATAAAATCTAATCAACGAAATAATTTGGCATATACGACACACTAATATCATCACGCTTTCGTAAATAATTAAATAAAATTTAATCTACGAGCTAATTTGATATATAAAAATATAAATAAATTTTATTTCTAATATAAAATTATACAATATGATTTATTTTTACAAATTAAAATTTCTAAAATTATATTTTTTATTTTGTAATATATTATTTTTAAATTAGAAATATTAAATATAATGTATAAACTTTAAAATAGTAACTAATATTTGATGTATAAGTTTATAAATTTTATTTTAGCTTTACTTTTAGAATTTTTTTTAGATCGAGAGAAAGAAAAAAGAGAGAGACGTGGGTCCCATTATAAGGGATTAGGAACAAAACAGAAATTGTTTTATTCGACGTCGTTACTACATCGAAATTGGTGCAATCTATTCACGTGGGCTCCGTGAAACAGTAAAAAAAAACTTACTTTTTCATTTTTTTTCTCTGATTTGGTCCGTAATTTACGGTTATTTTCCTTTAAATATATATTATTTTAAGTTTTGGGCCTATTTATTAGTGGGCTTTAGTTAGTCCATAAAACTGTACTTTAGCCCTTTAGTTATGTATTATTTAAAATAAAATAAAAACTTGACAAAATTATAATTTTCCAAAACTACAGAATGAGTTGAGTGATAAAATATTCGTAAGATTAGTTTCGATTCAGTATTTGTTTTGATTTGATTTGAAAAATTCAAAAATTTAGATATTTACGAATCGAATCAAATATTTAAAAATTAATATTCGTTAAAAATGAAACAAATATCAAATAATAAAAATTTAGATGTGAATATTTGATTCGATATATCTACATATATGTATATATTTATACAGATAATTAGATAGATTATTTTATATTAATATCATATATACGAGACTTTTACAATTTTATCCATCAAATTAGTTATGTAAATATTAAAATTTAATAAAAATAAGAATAAATTATGTAATTTTTAAATAAATATAATTATTTTAGATCATTTTTGTTTTTAATTTAATTTTATAATTATTTTAAAATTAAAACAAAGCGAACCAAATATTCGTAAATAGTTTAGATTTTAGCGAATATTCGAAATTTCGAATATTCATATATTTTGAACCAAATAGGAATTAAATAGTTACTGATTCAGGTGAATCGAATCGAATCATAAATACTTTTAAAATTTCGAATATTCGATTCGTGCCCAACCTAAATTAATAGCATAGAGAATAAGTTATGTGCTTGAAAACAAGCAAGGAACACAAACAAAATCTCTAGTCTTATCATTGAGTTTGGTTTTTTCCTAATCATCATAATTCAAGCCAATAATTATAATTATTTCCAAAATTTCTATAAAGTAAATGAACCAAAACTAATAATTGGGTCAGGGAACAAAGTTTTTTATTAATTAAATGATTATTGCCTTTTTAAATATTTTCATTACTATCAATGTCACATCCCATAATAAATCATTTCGAATTAATTATCCAATTCCTAAAATATATATATGAACAAATATAAAGACCAAATTAATTATAAACATATACGTATATATTAAGGCACCTATTTATAACAAAGTCAATGGTTCCAAGTCGTGGGGGCAATTATGTCATTTACAACTTTGAATCATGGGTTTAATTTACCACAGCTCACACGGCAAAGCAATTTTGGCAACAATAGCTTAATAAGCCAAGACTCGTGACCAAACGATGACTCGAGTCGACATCAACGAATTGACATAAAC
>KE158917.1:85671-100911 GCA_000411055.1 Leavenworthia alabamica | reverse complement strand
TTTTTTTACAAAACCGAACCGAAACCGAAAAAATCCGAACAGAAACCAAACCAAATTAAATCAGTTTGTGTTTGGTTTTTAATATGTATTAATTCGGTTATCGAAAACCTGAAAAATTCTAACCGAATCCAAACCCGAATCCGAATGACCAGCCCTAGTGAATCCCGTCTCTTCCAAAAATATATAGAAGAGACCAGTCATCCAAAAAACCGTTTCTTTACCTTTGCATAACAGTTAGGTTCAGGTGAATGGTTTGCAAATTTCAGTTTATCTCCTTTCCTATAAGCATCTAATACAAACTGCAACAAGAAACTACATTTATGAACTAGAACACAAATATAGACTTGAGAGACATTTTTATATTTTTTGAGATGAGATTTTTACCTGATCGTTTAGATTGAAGAGAAATGAAGAGTTTTCACGATCATATATCTTCCCACGTTTATCTGCTTCTTTATGTGAAATCAACTCTCCTGTGTATTCACCAAGGTATTCATGTTTACTTACACTGTTCTGTAAGAAAAAAAACAAGTTTTGTTGTTAAGGATATGTTCATACTCTAATTTTATTTAATCTCTCTTTACCTTTAAGAAAGCTCCCCAACCTGAAACATCAGATCTTCCAAGTAAAACCTAATACAAGAAGACCAAACTTAGCAATCATAGTTGGTTGCAGCTTAATAGATTATATTATCGGTACTTCGCTTAAATACCATTAAATTTAGCCATAAATACTACTAAAATTGATTTATGACAGTATTACGATTTAATAATTCAATTAAATTAGAAATTAGATTTTATTTTAGAAAAATTATATAAATATTAAACTCAAACAATATATACTTAACTCTAAACTTAAATATTAAATTCTAATCTCTAAATCAAAATTCTAAAATCTAAATAATATATACTAAACTTAAACACTAAATATTAAACTCTAACCCCTAAATAATAAATACTAAGCTCAAACACTAAGTAATAAACTCTAACCCCTAAATAATAAATATTAATTCCAAACATTAAATATTAAACCGTAACATTTAATAAAAATATATTTTTTATAAGAAATGATGTTCGTGTTCGTGTAATTTTGTTCAATAAATTACATTTGATGACGTTACAGTTCATTCCTCTTACTCTTATATTATTGACGAAGCTAAGTATTTTTACCCTTTGTTGTTGTTTCAGGAGCAATTTCATATTTCTGCATTCGTAGTTATCGCCTCTTTGGCTAGGGACACCGAGTGTACCATCTCCGCCACTAAACATTCATATTAAATTCAAACAGAACCGTATTAGTGAATATGCAGTGAGCAAAACCAAAGAGTAAAAACATTTACATTGCTAATAAGACTTACATGACCCAGCAGTTCCTACAAACATCTGGATCACATTCACGGTCTGCAGCAAAACATGGACATTGACGGCTTCGGCATTGACTTTTCGCACAATGACAACCTCTAAACCTATTCTTACAGCTCTTTGGGCAACTATATAGAAAATAGCATTTGTTGGTAATGATATTCAAAGGTAAAGAGGATGATTATATACAGATTACATTACCCGCAGTACTTCTCGCAGCAAGTTCCGTTTAGTAAACAAGTACATTCCTTCCCACAAGCAGTTTTGCAGTTACATGGATTAAACTGACGACAAGGCTGATCTTTCCTCTCAGTAATTCTTTTTCTAATCGAATGATACGCAGCAGACTTCCAAGTATACTTCAATCGACGCACTTTGCCTCTTCTACGTAGAAATCTTGACCTTCTTCTCACTTGGTTATTAGCCTAAACTAAAGCATTAGTTTCATAAGAGGGATAAATCCATTATAAAAGAATGTTTCTATAATAATATACCATATTTCCATTGATATCGAACTTGGAAGAGCCATCTGGATTCAATGCATCACCACCGAAAAAAGAAGCTTTATTTGCAGAGCAAGTCATGTATTGGAAGACCTCCCAACATGATTTGAAACCACTCAAAAGGTTTCTAGCAATTAAGCAGCTGTTAAGAAACAAAGAATTAATATTAACTATATGCCAAAAATGATAAATTTAGCAGTAGCTCAATGCATCTACCACTTACCTATTCATTCCATAAATCTCCACACCTTTTTGGAAAAGGCTTTTCTCAAGTGGTCTCCATGATATATTTTCGGATAAACCTTCTCGACACACATTTTCACCCACAAACTCTTCTCTTCTTAAACTTTCATCGCTGCACGGTGCATCAAGCTCATTTGATTGAGAAACAGGATCGTCATCCTTCACATAATTCTTGGAGTCTTTTACAGTAGTGTCATTTTTTGTTGACTTCCCGGATTTTACATGCTTCTGAGAAGAGGAAGTAGCATCTTCATTTTCTTTATGTTTTGCATTGCTTGGTGAACGGCTTCCACCAGCGATAGAATCACTATCGGAGGCTTCAGTTTTCTTTTGTCTCTTTTGAGTCCTACGAGGAACCCGCTCAGTGACTCGGTTGTTGTTCCTCTTACGACCTCCACGTCTCCCACTAGCTTTAACCTTTGGTGACGATGAAACTTTATCGGAATCGGTATCCTGCTGAAGTCCGTTCTCTGAGTCACTTGTTTCTGGCATGCACTTTTCATTAGATGATGCGCTTTCACTTGGGAAGGTCTTTGGTTTTCTCTTATTAGTTTTGCTGGATAACTTCTTGGATGTCGTCTTAGTACCCACACCATCTGATGAAGTGCCAGTTTTATTTTCAATGGTGCCATATCCCCGGATTGTTTCACTCTTGAGGTGCTAATAGAATGAAAACATTTATTTTCGTCTGATCAGTGTCTCTAGAAGATGAGCTTAAGCTATGGGAATAACACAAATTTACCATTTTATAGCATTTTGCACCACAAGTTAGATTTTCATCTACAGGAGGACACCATGGAGCAGGTTTCTCAGCCTAAAGTTGCACAAAACAAAATATAAGTAACCAAAAACTTTGACAAAAAAATTCAGTTGCCACTAACTCACAGGAAATATAAGATCCTGTGAACAACCGTGAAGCCGGCAATCAAATACCTGCATAGACGCATAAGAAAGTTAAAAAGAGTAATATTTTGCTAGAATATCAAGTAACAACAAATTTAGCCTGAGAAATCAAATAGACTAACAAGGCATCTACGGCAGAACAGGTTATCGAAAGAATCAGATGCTCCTTCCATATCTTTGTTGAGAAGGGAGCTCTCTGATTGATTATCACCACTCTCAGATACTTCTTTATCCTTCCTAAGCACTTCATATCTTGCCTGTATAAGATGTTTGATGTTCATATCTCTGCAAAAAGCTAATTGGGAAAGGGCTGGAACAAAACTAAATTGATTTCCTTGAATGATCACTCACTCTGTTTTCAAATCCTATAACTGAAGTTCTAAATTTTAAAAGGAAACAGGACATGATAATTAATACCGGCAATAGACGGAGAAAAAGTTGGTGATACCTTGATTTCAGTAGAACTTCTGGACAAGAAACTTGCTAGTTCCTCCAAGACAGAGTCTGAAAGACCTAGTTGTTCAAGGGTCATGCTGAAGAAATGAAGAACAATGTAATATAAGAATAAAAGTGAGACCAAAAAAGCATAACAATGAACATAGCAGACAAAGACATTCACACTAAGAGAACAAAACGCAAGTCCACAGGGTTAGACTGATGCTATTTTATTTAAAACCAACCAAATAATATAATCTTCAGGCTCCAAAAAATCTCTTTTTTCTTCTTCGTCGTCAATCACCTCCTCTTCACTATCACTGCAAATGAGCGCTTCACTGCCAGTTTGATCATAATATATTCTCCTTCGACCCACTACAGACTGGTCTTCAGTCATTCTTTGATTTCTGCATCATTATAAGAGAAATCTAAATATTGAGATATACCATAAGAGAATGCATTTCAAGTAGAATACTTTCAAGTACTCTTGTGACATTACCTGTCCAAGAAAACCCATGTGGTATATGGTGACAAACGTTTGATTTCGGGTATTTTAATTGGTCGTAAAGAAATTTTAACAGGGACACTGGATCCTTGAACCACAGCTGAATTGGAATAATCATCTTCTAAGAAGCTGTTGTTATTCTTATCTGCATCAGTAGCATCAAATCCGCTTTTCATAACGAACGAATCTCTCTGCCGCTTTATTAAAAGATCACCACCATCTTTACCGTTACCTCCTCTCTCCATGGACGACCTCATAAAACTTTGAGTAATGCCACACAAATTCTTCCTGTTTTCATCAATCCTTTTCTGGTGAAAAACAAATCATCAATGTCAAGCAAATCAAATACAGATACACAAAACATGCAAATAAAAAAATTAAACAATAATCAAATATTTATTAACCTTTATTGATATAAACCTATCAGCTGCAAGTTTCTTCTTAAGTGATTCTATTACTGCTGATACTTCCTTAGAAACTGGAGCTATCTCCTCCAGCTGAAAATGTCACAGAAACATCAAATTAAGGTTCCTATACAGAAGCAATACTCATTTCCGAACGTATTCAATAGGAGAAACAATCAATTGCAGCAAAATGGTATCTCTCAAAAGCTAAAAGAACTTCATAGCTCACAATGTAGCAATCTCTAGATCCAAAAAACGAGCAAACAGAAGCTAGAAAACAAAGCCAATCCAATTCCATTCTCTTAAGTCTAAAACAAGCACACAATAGCCAGTGCCTCAATAGTTCAATTTCAAAGACCGATTAAGAAATTTATGTGGAGATGTTTGAGAGAGAGAGTGAGATGATGTACCGTAGAGTCCTTGAGTGGCTCCGATCTGGTCGCCGAAGAAGAAGGCGAAGCTCCCGACGTCATTGTCAAGAAGCCAGATCGGAACCGAAGAAAATGCGGGTTCGGGTCAGGATCCGGGTCAAATCGGATGAGAGAATGAATTTGGCGGGTCGTTATAAACCCTAAAAATTATATCTTCAATTCAATTAGAGTTCAACATTAACAGTTGTTTTCAAATTGGGAAACGTGAAAGTAAAAAAATAGTCTGAATTTAGAATAAAAAATAAAAAAATAAAGTTGGTGGGAAAATAGTGACGTGGCAGATCGATTTGAATTATTTACTGTACATTGAAAAAGTAGTGGGCTTTTATTTGGGCTCTTTATAGGCTTTATTTTAGGGATATTTTCTCAATCGACCCACCTTCTTGTAACAGCTTTTCAAAGTTTGTCATCGGAAAATAAACAGTACGGCGATCGGAAAGATGAATTACGGTGCTTCGGTTAATAAGCTGAAACGTAGACTTATACTTCTTCGTGTAGGCAGAAACTTCGCCAGATCCTTTTGCTATTCTTCTTCTTCTCCATTATCTGGTGAGTATTCTCATTCACATTTTCGCTATTTCGTTTCAGCTTCTGGAAATAGATTGAGATTGGTTTCTGGAGTTAAAGCTGAACTGAAACATTAACTAATGGAAGTGTAAAAGGTTGATCTTATGTGATTTTTTATTTCTTTTTGTAGAACATGAATGTTTCATCAAGGACATAGCAAAAGCCAAGCCTCCGAAGCATCTGACTCAGCTTCTGAACATATTCACAGCTAGAGGTAGATAAATTCATCTGCTTTACATTGGAGTTACTACTTGATCATGTTTTTGTGACTTGTTTTATCCAAGTTATTGTGTGTAATTTTGTGGAACTTGGCTTCTTATGTATGTTAATCACATTGTATTAGGTAAATCTGTAGTTTCTCCTGGTGCCAAGCAAGGGATATTGCCTCTTACTATTCCATTGGTGAGAGTAAGCCAGGGTATGATTAGAAGACATGTACCATTAAGTTCTTTTTAGAGTTAGAGGTCTTCTAAGTTAGAGATGTGAGTTTGTGTGACTATGTTTTTTATTTTCAGGTTCTTCGATTGCTCTACTACGGTGGCCAACAGCTCGTTCTAGGTCAGAGGCTGGCTCTTTTCCATTGTAATATCGTCCTCTTTTTTCTTCTTTTATAGCTTAGCATTTGTTTTTGGTGTTTGCAGTATGGAGATGCCTGTGGTGGAAGTTCAGAAACATGGGGTTTGGTTTTTAGCTAATAATGTAATGATTTTTTATAGCATTACTGATTGGTTTGATTTTGGATCATTTCTGTTAGCATCTGTTCATTCTCATATCTTACGTCATTGGTCAAAATTCAGGTGGATCAGTTCATTCACAGAATATTGGTGGAAGAAGATATTTCTAAACCCGAAGAATCCAGTCAAGAAATCTTCGATGCTGCAGGTGAAGCTGGGAAGTTACTTTATAGTAAGGGCGACTTTGCCAGATCAAGACTGTTGGATTTAGATGCCTATCTTTTAAGAAAGGTACATAAGTTGAACCTGTTAATATCAGACTCTTTTAAACACCTGGTGGCGAGAAAATGATCATTAGCCTTCGTTATTCAGGTTGGACTTTTTCCTGATTCTCTAGAACGCAAAGTGATTCGACATATTGAGGATGGAGACCATGTAAGGCTAGTAATAAAATTCATCCTCTTATGGTCAACTTGTTTACGCTTTTCTTAACTATCTTCATGTGCTAATACAAGGTTTCAGCTTTGGTGGCTGCCGAGTTTTATACAAAGCGAGAAAACTTTCCCGGATTTGCCCGGCCTTTCGCTTTCAATGCGAAGGTTTTACTGAAGTTCGTATGATCCTCTCTCACATCCCTCTTCTCCCTTGATAAATATATCCACAGTTAAATACTTACGTCTTTTCTATAAAACTCTTAAGACCTCTATGGTTTTGTCAGCCTTGGACGTAGCTTAGAAGCAAAAGACGCAGCTAGGGGTGCTCTGAAATCTTCATGGTGGACCTTAGGATGCAGATACGAGGTACAGTTGCTTGTATATCATTAAACCATATTGGTAATTGAAAAAAGAAGCGAAAAAGTGCTGAACATATGAAATGGTTTCCCAGGAAATTGCGAGAATAGCAGAGTGGGGAGAGGAGCAAATTGTGAAGTATAAGGAGAGAGTTACAGGAGAAGGAAGACAACGAGATATAGATAGGGGAAAGCCAATGGCACAGGTTCGTTCTTTGCTTATATTCAGAGTGGGACTTGTATCTGTATCTAGATATTACAAGGGCTTGAAACAAAACTTGTAATTATCAGGCATCTTTGGATGAAGCTGCATTCTTATTGGATTTAGCATCACTTGAAGGAAAATGGGATGACTCATTGGAACGGGTTTCTCAGTGCTACAAAGAAGCTGGACTTAACGATATCGCCAAGTTTGTTCTGTATAGAGATTAACAAGTCTCAGTTTAATAGTCACTGAATCATGTTTCATTTGAGACTTGAGATGACATAGAATGGAATGGTCTTTTGCATTTGGTGCCTACGTTGTATCTTTTATTACACTAGAAGTGGAAATAACAGTTTCGTTGCATAGGTTAAGAACATATAAAGAACAAGGATTAAGGAGGTAGATTAGATTATAGTCTAGATGACATCATCTTCTTAGGTAGCAAAAAGATTAAGGAGCTTCTTGCTACCTTTCTTCTTTCTTCCCAACAGCTTTCTCCAGAGGCTCTTAACTCCATTGCTCTTTTTCTGAGGAACAATAGCGAAGCAGTTTGTTTCTGAGCCTTTGCTTTTATCCGAGAGAAGAATCTGTTCCAATGCTTCAATGGTTTCGTTGTAAACAGAACTGTTTCCTCCCTTTCCACTTTTATCTGCTACTTGAGGTTTCTGATCTTTGGATTCTCCGGTGTTGTGATCTTCCGCCTTCATCTGATCCAAAAGAGATGATCTTTGGTTGGTTAATCTCTTCTCTGGTTTTGTCTCTTGTGCATCAGCTGGGATGTTCGATTTGTCGGTAAGGTCAGACATGAGTTGTTCTGATAGTGAAGCTGTTTCTTTTGAGTTAGTCAATGCCTTGAGCTGCTTTCCCAGGTTTAGTATTGTCTCTTGACACTCAGCTAACTTTTCTGAAGCTGCAGTGATTTCCAATTCCTGAATCACAAAACACAGAGGAAAAAAACAATCTCAATGTAAAGTATTTGATCTTCTTCGGGATTTTTTAACTTACGGTTCTCATGTTTTGTTTTTCCTCCAGCTTCAGCTCATTCGCCGAGGCACTGCAACAAGAAAAACCATTGGATGCATCAGAGATCAATATATGAAGTCTTCAAGCTTTCACATTTACCTTGCTGTCTTCTCCTTTGCCTCGCCTTTGTCGTGTTTGTATTCAATCGGCTTATCCTTGCAAGGCAAAATAGAAACATCTTCTTCTGGAACCTGACCACAAATCCCAATCTCAACTTCACTTCCACTTCGTGATTCATCCCACTCGAACTGTTTCTTAATCTCTTCTCTCATACTTGAAACATCTTGAAGAGAAAAACAGTGATTCACCATCCATTCCAACACAGAGCTTAACTCTTCTGCAAACTTCTTCATATCTGCTTTTTTGTCTAACAGATCATAACAAGTATGAAGAAACCTCTGCAATACACTACTCAGCTCTGTCGTTTTCCATTGCAAAACCCGAGCAGTGTAACCTGAATGTCTTTCTGACACATGCCTCTCATCTTCTAAGCTGACTCCCTCGATAATTTCGATGATTCTGTGTATTGATTTGCTGATATCACAGTCCTCATCTGGTGTGGACATAGTCACAGACTCCTGATGGTTTATCACAGAGGAGCTTGAATGGTTAACACTTGACAAAGCTTTTCTTATATCTTCAAGTACTTCATCAGTGTTTCTCTGCGCGATACACTTATGTTCCATTACTGCTTTCAAGACTATATGAAGAGATTGATGTAATTTGCTCTGTGAATCCTCTTGAGGAGATGCACCAGGATGTAACGAATAATCTGTTCGAGGAGTTCTAATGACCTCTGGTGAAATTTCATTAGATTCGATCTCTATCGGACCAGTATTCGAAATGGAATCAGAAGAACAAACATGAGAACTTCCAGGTCGGATATCGATTGTACTTGTAACCATAGCAAGCTTCTCCATTTCAGCAAAATCATCCATTAGTTTCATCTCTGAAGCTTTAGGAGTTCTAACTAAACTCGAACTCATTTGTTTCTTGTTCTTGAAATTCTCCAGCTCTGAAAGTAAAGCAGAAGCCCAAGAATCAGAACAGCTAACTTTATCATCATTATCAAATTCTGATACTGATACAAGAGAGACTTCATGAGATACATTACTGCTCCGGCTTGGCTCAATATTTGTGCCTTTAGAAGATTCTTCAAGATGAGACTCGAATTCTAGTAATCTTGAAGCTGTTCGAGAATACATAGTTCTTGAGAACTGAAGCTCATTAACTTTCTTGTTTAAAGCTTCTCTCAAAGTCTTGTTCTCTTCTTCCATTAAGCATAATTGCTCAGTAAGGTTATTGATCTTTTCGGAATCAATCATCGGATTGTTAACTCTTCTCCTTCCCAACATCTCTACTTCATTCTTCATTTTCGATAAAGCAGCCGGTCCTGGTAAGCGTTTCCTAACAAGTATCCTTAACCTTTGACACTCAGCTTCAAGCTTTGCAACTTTCTTCACATTCTCTAAGTGTAGTTTATGTGATGCTTCAGCAGTTCTACGACTAAACTCTCTTTCTTCATTCCTAATCTCAAGTTCTTTCTCCAAAACTCGGATTTCATATCTCAATGAAACATTCTCTTTTTCCTTTGTCTCTAAACTACTCACCAATGAATTGAAGTCAGCTTCGACACGAGCCCTCTCCTTGTTTAAGTTTTCAACAGTATTGTTCTTAGCTAACAAAACCTTTGAGAGTTGAGTATTCTCACTTTCAACTTCTACAAGCCTCTTACCAGTATCAGCTAGTTTCATCTTTACAATCTTAACTTGTTCTTCATAGTCCTGTGATGCTTTTGCCATTGTCCGCTCCTGCTCCTCGCGAAGCTGCTGCATACATTCTTTTAAACCAGCATCAGCGTGACTCGATCTCTCATCACTTCTATGTTTTTCTTCTTCTAGTTTCATTTTTAAAGATGCTAATTGAGCTTTTGTCTTCTCCCAGCCTGTTTAAACAGCAAAATGAACACAGGAAACTCTATGAGACAGTGAAGAGATCTACAAAATTGGATTCAAAACCAGATTTAAAGATTCAGTGAAGTTACCAACAATGGCTTCTTGTTTCTCAGCTTCAACAGAGGTAAGTTTATCATTAAGACTTTTAATTTCCAGCTCTATCTTATCAATCTAATATTAAGAACACAATCAAGCTCATGATCAACCTAAAACCTTAACAAGATCACATTAAAACATGAATGTGATCATAATAACTACTTACCTCTCCATTGGAGTAAATGCTTTCAACAACAGTTTTCTCAATTGATTTCTTCTTCCAAGGCCATGATGATGCTTTATGGTCCATTTATTACACCCACAAGCCCACACAACTAACTACTCTCTTTAACAATAATCCTAAAACATCAAAATCAAACATAAACACAAAACACCATAACAAGACAAAAAACAAAGTTGAGATTTGTTTTATTCAGACATTTACATGTGAATGTGACTCAAATTCAGATTAAAACTTGAATTAATATAATAAAATTTCCCATAAATGCATAAAATAGAGCCTCCATTAATGGCTTATACATGCACTATACACTAAAAGAAGAAGAAGAAAACAAAGATATAAAGTTTAAAACTTTAATAGAAACCCATGAAAAAAGCACAATAAAGTTAGCTTTTTTCCTTAGCCACATTTAGAAGATTTGGAAAAAAAAAAGTCCATAAACAAAAAAATCAAAACTTTCCTCACCGTAAGGAACACAAGAATGGTGGGTGATTCTAAACAGAGAAGTGAGTGAAGAAAAAAACAAATTGAAGTGTTAAGGAAGATAAAAGATTTGTAGAGAAGAGAGATATAAAAAAGACTATAGTATAGAGTGAGAGAGATTCTAGGTGAGACAGTAGAGAGAGAGAGGGGATGTGTCGGGTATGATCTGATCCAAATGGGCCACGTACGCTTAATGAACGTTGGATCGTACAAGATTTATATATTTGATAATAATACTATAAAAAAAATTATAAAGTTAATTTTTAGTATTTAAAATGAAACATGTTTATGAATTTTATGGACCTTGGAATTAAACAAATATAAGATAATTATATTTATAGAAAGAGTGATTAGTAGTGATGCTTTTTATGCTTAATGAATAATTAATTGGGTTAAGTGTGCAATCTAATCAACTTTTTTAAGAAAAGTGAAATTTTAACTTTGATATATATATGTCTTAAATAAGAGTTTAAGAGGTTGGTTTCTTTTTTAATAATGGATATTGACTTTTTAACTAGTGAAATATTTTTTTTTAATTTTGTTTTATAAAGTTAGTCCAACATCAAAATATTAGGTGTCATCCCACAATTTTATAGACTATTCTAAATTTAAAAATTTTAAATAAAAATTGTTTACTATTATCAAGCCAAATGAAATTAAAAAAAATTAACAAACAAAAATCCTCTTCAATGTTTTATTTCAACAACAATTATTTATTCCACCATTATATTTATAAAAATATGAGAAAAAATATTCATGTTAGTCTTAATATTTGATAACCAATTCACTAACAAGATTAAAAAATACTTAAAATTATGGACCCAATTAAAGATGTAATTAGGTAAACTAACTTTTAGGTGATCAATCTTTATTATATAATTCACATTAATACTCCAATAACTCACTTTATATCTATATTTTCACTATTTAAATCCAGATAATTAATACCAATACCTAGTAGAGACTTTTGAAATTACTAAAACATCCAAAAAAAAAAAGATAAAAATAGTAAAATAAACCATAATCCAAACCAAACCAAACCATCCTTAAAAGTCAAACCCAAAAAAAGTCAAATGTCAACAACACAAAAAAAACAAATCATCCCAAACCAAAAAAAGTCTTAAAAACATCAAATAAATTCCCACAAAAATTAGTCAATCAAATAAAAAAAACAGTAACAAAAGCTTCTCAAAAGTGATGATCATTAATAGAAAGTGAAGCCATAAGATCACTTGTGTTTCCACTTCTATTACCTTCATTCACATTTCTCAACACATCTAATGCTTCTAATACTTTAGCATTTAAAGCTTCAGGAGACTCAAGCAGATGTAAAACTTCAGTCTGATCCATTTCCAGAAGCATACCAGTTACTTTCGCAGCATTCTCATGCTCTATCTGGTCCACTAATGGATATAGACTCTCACCAAGAAGCTAACACAAAAACACAGATCATGTTATAAGCAACTAGAACCATTCCACCACATACTTACTTATCAAAAACACTTACTGTTCTCTGTTGAGCAGGTGAGGCATTAGCAAGAGAAACAGCTAATAGAGTAGTACAAATAGGCTGAGGAGCAAAAGGCATTACATTCATGTCATAAGCTACTGGAACCATTCCTCCTGGGATTGGACCTTCAGGTATGTTTCTACCACGGTTTCCGCGTCCTCTAGGGATCATCTAAAGGCAAGAAAAGAAAACAAAAAAGGTTTATAGATTCATCTTGATTCTAGGATTCAAGATAAAGTAACTAACCTGTGGCTGCTGCATATAAGGTTGATGATGCATAGGTCCATCACCTGATCGTCTACCACCTGGTCTTGGACCTTGTTGTTGACCTGGATGTATCATTGGTCCGAAAAAGTTTGGCCTCATTCCAGGAACAAGCTGTGGTTGATAACCAAATCCAGGCTAACACAGATTTTAAGTTAAATCAGTAGAGTCAAGTTGAGTTACAGAGAGGATAAGCTTAGAGAAAAGTGAGTACCTGGTGAGAGATCATTGGTGGAGGTCCATGACCGTAAAAAATCGGTTGTCCAAGACCTGGAGCACCACCTGGAAATATTGGCATCTGAGGACCCATACCAGGGATAAAAGCAGGTCTCATCTGAGAGAACTGAGCCTAAAAGTAAACAAACAAGGATTTGAGATAAAGCAAAAATGACTTCTATGTTCGTCGATAGTAAGGAGTATAATACCTGAAGCTTAGCTCTTCTTTCTTCTTTCCTCTGTGCAAGCGCGACATACAACGGTTTGCCACCAACCATTTTACCATTCATTTCATTCAGCTGCAAAAGATAATGTATTAAGACAAAACATAGAGACTACAAAACTTAAGTATCGCCTTCGATTACCACTCTTGAAGCTTCACTAGCAGCTGAGAAGGCAACAAAACCTGATCCTTTACTAGTACCACTCGGATCTCGCATAACCTGTTTGTTAAACGAGTAAAGATTCTAATAAATCAAGAGATAAAAATTGAATCTTTAATGGTCACTAAGTATACTAACCTTACAAGAAGTGATTGTACCAAACTCGGCAAACAACTCACGCAACTTCTCATCAGTAACAGTATCATCAAGGTTTTTAACATATAAATTCAACCCATCAAATTTATTTTCCGAAGCTTGTTCATATCTTCGAGTTAACTCAAGTTCTCTCTCAGATTTCTTCTGAGCTTTACCAACATACCATTCCTTATCATCAAACTTCTTTCCATTAAGAGCATCAACAGCACAAGCTGCATCTTCAGGATTCTCAAAGTTAACAAATCCAAAACACCGAGATTTCCCATCTCCATCTCTCATAACAACAGCACTCGAAATATTACCATACTGACCAAAAGTAGTCTTTAACTCATCATCTGTAGTCGTTTCAGATAGATTCTTTACATAAACATTAGTAAACTTAATCTTATCAGCAGAAGATTCTCGTTCTTCCTTACGAAGAAACGGTCCAACGAAAATTTGCTTATCATTCAAAACTTTGCCATTCATCTTCTCAATAGCAAGTTTAGCTGAATCTTCAGTATCAAACTGAACAAAGCCATAACCTTTGGACTGACCCATGTGATCAGTAGCAACCTTACAAGACACAATAGTTCCACACTCAGAAAACGTCTCATGTAGAGTCTTGTTGTCTACTGACTTATCCAGATTCTTCACATAGAACAACGAACACAAGGATTATACAACAATACAGAAACTAGAGATTAATAATTCAAACAAAAAATGTCAAAAAAATACCTTGATAAATAAATTCCCAATCCCACTTCTACGAACAGAAGAGTCACGAGATGAGTAAGTGATCCTAATCATCTTCCCATTAAGATAAGTGTGGTTAAGCTTACGCATTGCTTCATCAGCTGTTATACAAAATCAAAATCCTTAATTAGAACTTAAAAGACTTAATCTTCACAATAACCCATTAATCAAAGACTTAATCTTCACAATAACCCATTAATCAAAGCTTAATCTTCACAATAACCCATAAGTGACTCAGATTAATCAAAATAAAAATCAGATTTTTATGATATAATATTGAAATTGTAAAAAATTGAAAATTTAGGGCACAAAACCATCATCGTTGTTGCTGAAGTTGACATAACCATAACCAAGAGAAGTATTTGTAGCAGCATCACGACAAACACGAACAGATACGATTTTACAAACATCGTTGAAATAATCATAGAGCTGTGAATCTGAAACATTGAAATCTAGATCTCCAACATAAAGAGAAAAAAGAGCACTGTGATTCAATCCTTCACCACCGATGCTTCCAATGGAAGAAGACACTGATCCTTCATTAACATTATCAGAAGGAGGAGGAGGAGGAGGAGAATGTGAAGAAGGAGCTTGGACCTGCGCCATCTTTTTTTTGTTTTTTTGTTTTTTTTGATAAATTTAGATAAAAATTAGGGAAGATGATAATGAAGAAGACGAAGTCGGAGATTGTTGTGGGCAGCACGGCGAGACCGCAGCGGATAGTGATTGTGAAAAGTTGAGTTTATATACTACAACACAAACCCTAGTTTTTATTTTATTCTATTTTTATTTTATTTTTTACAGTTCAAATATAAATAAATAATAATAACAGGTTGACAAAAAAAAAAAAAATAATAATAATAACAGAAATTGTCTGTTTTTAATCCCAGCCGTCGATTTATTTTTATTTATTTTTTTACGGTTCAAATATAAATAAATAAAAATAAATATCACAGAAATTGTCTGTTTTTAATCCCAGCCGTCGATTTATTTTTATTTTTATGGTTCAATATAAATATACAAGAGTTAAAAATAATACTAATAATAATTATCAAAGAAAGGGTCTATTTTTTAGCCGTCCCATTTATTTATTTTATGGTTTAATATAAATATGAAAGAGTCGAAATAATAATAATAATAATAAGAAATATTAAAGAAATGGTCTGTGTTTATTCTCAGCCGTCCGATTTATTTTTAAGTAGGGTCCACCATATCCC
>KE158917.1:75582-85606 GCA_000411055.1 Leavenworthia alabamica | reverse complement strand
CCGGTATAATCCGGCACGGCGTGACTGTTGTTAATTTTTACAGATTGTGTTTTAAGTACGAACTCGGATCTAGTTAAATGTAACAACACTTGGTAATATATTAAACCTAAAAATCATATAAAAACAATCAAGGTGAACAAAAACAACAAAAAAAACAATTTGCTTCATATCTATATACTTCTGTCTGAAAGAGAGGCTTTCAAAGTTAGTGTAATAAGGGAACATTAGTAATGTCCGTAATGGTACAATGGAGACTTAACCGATGAGTTAATAGGGAATCTCTCAAACACAGCTAAAGCCTCTTTCATTGTCGGCCTCTTTTGTGGAACTTGAGATGCACAACTATAGCCCAACTTAAAAAGCCCAAGTAAAATAGCCTCTTTGCCTTCTAATTCGGATCGGATCGCCATATCAGCCATTATCAATGCCCGGTTTCCATCTTCTACTGCAAGCCCATTTCCAAGCCCAATTTCGTCTACGGATACTATTTTTCCTGTAAGTAGTTCAAGAAGGATCACTCCAAACCCGAATACATCCCATTTCGGGTTTGGTTTGAGATTTCGTAGCGATTCGGGTGCGCAATATGGAGAAATAGGCCCAACTGAACTTGGACTTGGGCTTGGTGTAGGCCCAATGGATCCAAATTCACGCGAGGATACGGTTAATCGCTTACTACTAAAGATTCGAGATGATCCACTAGCTCGATTGTAGCTAGTATCTCCAACGAGGAGCCTTTCGAGTCCGAAATCGCCGATCTTGGGCTCCATATCGTAGCCCAATAGTATGTTACTGGGCTTTAAGTTACCATGTACGTGTTTCTTCTCGTGTATATAAGCAAGCCCACGAGCCAAACCCTTTGCTATCTTGAGCCGAGTCTCCCATGGTAAATGACACGGCGACGACCCTCCTTTCCCTGTCCAATCATAAACAGCGCAAGATAGCACAAGTAAGGAAAAGTTTGACCATCCGTTGACTTTATCATAAACAATGTGTATGGTGCACCGTAGCAAACTCTAAATATACAATACTATCATACGCCTATACCATATAATGTACCGGAAATGCTATCATACGCCTCTATCATATGATATAACTACCACCGACCTAACCAATCAGTGTATGGTGCACCGTAGCAAACTCTAAATATATAATACTATCATACGCCTATACCATAGCGTGCAGCAAATGCTATCATACGCCTATACCATATAATGCACCGGAAATGCTATCATACGCCTCTATTATATACTCACGAAAAATGCATTGGAATGTGAAAAAGAGATGCGATGACTCACTGTAACGGGCGTTGACGAGACTGCCGTTAGGGACAAAATCGTAAATGACCAATTTTTCGTCTGTACCCCAATAGAATCCACGGAGTCGAACCAAATTAGGATGAACCAATTTCCCAATAGCTCGGATATGTGCTTCAAAGTCTTTAAACCGGCGATGTTGACTTAAACCGTTCTCACCTAACCGACGAACCGCGAGAACCGTACCGTCTTCAAGAACCGTCTTATACATTATACTTGAACCAGTGGCTCCTAAAATGTAAGCTGAAGCTTTAAGCAATGTTTCAACTTCAAGCTCTTTCTCTCCTCCATCAATGGTTACTAATGTTCCTTTCTTGTTCTCTCCAATCTCTCCTGATCGTTCTTCATCTTCTTCGGTTTCATCAGATTGTTGAGGTTTAGGAAGACATGACCATTTTGAGAATCTACTTGATTGTTCTGGAGATGAAGAAGATGTAGTTGTTGATGATGATGGTGATAATGAAGTTGTGTCTTTAGCTTCATTAGCTTCTAAGTTGTGATTGTTCTTCTTCTCTTCGGTTTTGTTCTTTTTGTATTTGTAGAGGTAGAAGAAGATAAGAGCTAGGATTCCGATTCCGGCGATATCTCCGACTATGATTCCGATTATAACGCCTGGTCTTAAACCGGTTTTGGGATTTTGGTTTTTATCCGGTTCGGTTTCTGGATTTGAACCGATTGTTTTCGGTATAGCTGCGAGAGCAGGTGTAGACGTTGGTGGTGAGACGGTTGATGGAGAGGAAGGAATAGGACAAGTGTTCTGGGTCGGACCTCCACATAAACCCGGGTTGCCATAAAACGAAATTGATTTCTGGTTAAAGAAAACCGGAGAATTTGGAATTGAACCGGTTAAATTATTGAATGAGAAATCAACGGTGGCGTTTAAAGGGAAACCAGCACCGACATTTTGAGGAATTTCGCCGGAGATTTGGTTATACGAAACATTCAGATACCGGAGATTCTCGCCGGAGAAATCCGGTNCCGGCGGCAAAAAACTCAACCGGTAATGACCCATTAAGTGAATTATTAGAAAGATCAAGAATTTGAAGATTTTGGAGAAAACCCAGATCGGAAGGAATCGAACCAACAAGCTTAGAATTTGGAAGAGATAAAGTCACAACTCTTGAATCGTTATTACACAACACACCTCGCCATGAACAAGGATTGTCGTGATCATAACTCCATGATTGTAATGAAAACAGAGGATCAAGACGAACAGAGTATTTAAAACTCATTAAGAGAACTCCATCAGAGTTTAAACCAGAGGAGACAATAACAAGACAAGAGAATATGATGAAGAAGAAGAAGAAGAAGATCTGTGTTTTCATGGCTTCCAAGGAAGAAACAGCATCGCTAGAAGAAGAGAGATATAAAAGAGGAATTGACAATGAAGACCTCGTGAAAGGGATCAATGGAGAGAGTATGTGTAGAGGGACACAGCTCACAGCAAATGCAAAACTATAAACTTCTCTGCAAAATCTATCAGAGTTTTTTTTATATATAATCTATGCATTTACTCACTTTCAGTTTCTAGGGTTCATTTAATAATTAAATATATCGATTTTTATTTATTTAAAACTAAAAGAAAATAAAATTATTTTTTTACATTAGTACTAATGAATTTAAAAGATAATAAAATAAAGCTAAGAGCAATTTTCTTAGATATCATTAATTTAACTTTAATTTCCAAAAATACCACTAAAATTGATTTAAGAAAAAATTATCATTTAATAATTCAATTAAATTTAAAATTAGATTATGTTTTTGAGAAATTATATAAAATTCAAAAATTAAACTCTAAACCCAACCAGTAAATAATAAACCCAAACAATAAAAAATTAAATTCAACCACTAAAAACTAAACTCTAACATTATAATTTTTTTTTTAAATGGTATTTATGTTTAACTAAAAAAGATAATGTAATTTTGTCTAATAAACTATAAATGATGATATTAGAATGAATTACTCTAAAACTTTTAAATTGAAGGAATTTACACAACTACTAAATGATAATTATTTATTTTTATAAGAAATGGTTATAGAGGATTGTGGAAATAAATATATTTATTATTTAATCATAATTTGTTTTATTTTTTAAATTATGCTACGTACTTGAGGTATTTAATATTAAATCTTTACCTAGGAATCGTTTTGGTCGTAGGATTTAACAGCTAAAAGACATAAATGATCTGCAGTTTTTAGCTTGTTTATATTTTATTTTATTTTTATTTTTTTACTTTGCATAGATCCTTCAGTTTTGTTACAAAAAATTATTTACTAATTTGTTAAAAATAATACTTGTTTGTTATTATTATTTTTATTAAAAATAAAATTATGGTTCAGTACTAATTTTAAATATTTTATCAGAAATAGTTAATAGTAAAACAGTGAAATAAATATTTTTCAAAACTAAAAGAAAAAGATATATAAATATAATAAGGTTTTACATTAAAAATAAATATAATAAATTTATTTATTTAAACTAGTAATAACTTATATTTTTATTTATTTAAAAATAAAGATAATAAATGAATAATATATTTATACTTTAAGGAATTACACAATTTTGAATGATAATTATTCTTTTTTTTTAAGGTGTAAGATTTCAGGTTTTAGTTATATTTTGTAATGTTTATTTTAGTAGGATTTAAAGTTTATATTTATATACTAATTTGTTAATTTTTATTCAAAAAATGTTCAATACTAAATTTTATCTATTTTAATTTTTTATAATTAAGTAATTTTGTGGGAATATATATATAGTGATTTAATCATAACTTTTGATTAATTTTAAATTATGCTACTTGATATATTTTATTTTACCTAGGAATCGTTTTGGTCGTAGGATTTAATAGCTAAAAGACATAAACATGATCTGCAGTTTACAGCTTGTTAAAACTTTATTTTATTCTTTCTGACTTTACATAAATCCTTTAATTTTATTAAAAAAAAATATTTACTAAAATTGTCAAAAATTATATTTATTTTTAATTATATTGAAAAGATGGTTCAATACTAAATTTTAAAATATTTGTATGAGAAATTTCTAATAGTAAATTATGAAATAAATAAAATTATAATAAATATAAATTATTATTTAATTATGCAATTTGATTTATTTTATATTATACTAAACAGTAGAATCGTATTGGTCGTATGATTTAATAGCTAAAAGACATAATAACATGATTTAAATTTAATTTATTTTTCTTTTGACTTTATACATAGATTCTTCAATTTTGTGTTACTGTGTTATGTTTCTTTGATTCATACAACAAGTAGATCAAACAAGAAAAATCGAATCTAGTTTTATTTATTTTAAGGATAGGTTTTATTTATTTTTATTATATTATTCGAATGTCTTTGCTGTTTTTATTCATTATTATTATCTTTTTGGTAATTGAATTATACTTGTGCAAATGGCTTCCATGTGCTGTGTTTTTATTTTATTTATTTTTGTTGCTATGATTTATTAAAAATTATTATTTATATATCAAACGTCATGGAGATTCTGAATCCAATTTATGACCAAATCAGTTTTGTCTAAAAGTTATATGACCATAGTTTTAATTGAGGATCATTGTGGGATATAAAAATGATATAGTATATGATATAGAAAAAAACATTTATTTGTTTTGTTTTAAATGCTAAAATTTAAAATATAATATATATATATATATGTATATATATTATCTAAATATTATACAGAAAATACAAAATATATTTTATAGAAATTATAAGAAAGTTATCTTATAGCTTTCCACTCTTGTAGACTTATTAAATCATGTATTTTAATATATTTAATTGTATTTTAAATATATAATCGTATTATGTATTACTCAATTGTATATTTAGAAAACATAATAAAAATAATGTTATTCATTTTTGATTTAATTTTATATTTAAATTTAAACATATTTTAATATACTTTTTCCTAAAACATGAATAATCAAAATACTAACATTTTAAATATTATTTTACAATATATCTTAAACTAAAATACATTAAAATTATTTTAAATATTGATTCAATAATACCTAAATAACCATCAAGAATAATTTAATTATTTTCATTTTTCTCATTTTTTTTTCTTTTAAATGTTAAAGCTGACTATTTACTCTCTTCTTCTTCTTTTTTATGTTTTCAATTTGGTTGGTTTGTTCTGTTAGTAGTTAGAACAAGTAGGAATGTTTCACTTTCATCTCCAAGTATGCTATGTCTCTTCTAACTTTGATGAATAAGCTTAGGTTCTAAATGATTAATTAGTGTCGACAAAAAATAAATATTAATAAAATAACTTATTATGAGTACACTTTATTAAAATTCTCTAAATTTATGGAACTTATATATATATAAGATAATTGTATATGTTCATCATTTTACTCGATATTGGTGTTCTTTTTACCTTTATTTTTTCAGCTTTCTTGTATTTTTATATTATTTTAAAAATTGTCTTTAGTAAAGGTCGGTGTGTTAGCTTTACCCACTTATTAATAAATAATTAATAAAGTTAATAAAGATTCAACAAAGTTGTTGACAAATTTTTATTACAGTGAATCTAATAGTAAAAGACATAACACCATGCATTAGATGAGTATGTGTTTTTTCCAACATATTATTATGATTTTAGTCGTATAGTTTAAAATATTAATATTACAATATGAAAATGTATAATTATTTTGTTAAAATTGATAAAAACATTATACCATTCGACATGTATGAATTTGGATTACATCTAAACTAATATTTAATATGATATAAAAAAATTTAAAACATGAATTAAATTTCTAACGACAATTTATTAAGATTGTAACTATGGTTATTAGTATATTATAATTTATATTATGTTAATAAACAACATATTTTTATATATTATTATTATGTCTACAACATATTTTATATATCGTTAATAGAATTTGATTTATGTTTGTGGGAGTTAGTGGAAAATTTTCAAAATTAATGACGTTTGAAAAAGATAAATTATGATGTAACTCACCTATTTATTTATTAATTTATTTTTGGTTAGATGAGTTAATTGACCTGTTAAAAATTAGATATAATTTGTAGTAGTTTACTAGTTATTACTACTATCATTTTTTTAATAAGATTAACTAATATGGAGCTATTAATAAAAAATAAAATTAAAAAAATCTTTAGGATTATAATAAAGGATGAATTATTAAGAGTTGATTTATCGTAATTTATATTATGTGCTATTTACGGTATGTTTTTGCTTTAAAAAAAGTATAAATAAATAAATAAAAGCCAATGTGAGTGGAGGTCAAATCAAATTATTCATAATTAAAAGAATAAAGTGTTGCTTTAGCTTCATCACTGCTTATTTACACTTTATTATCTTCCCATTTGACTTTTATTTCATTCCTCGAGTAAAAAAATAGTATTTGTTTCAATTTATATTAAATTAAAATGGATTAAAGTTAGATCAACAGATAATGCTATTTTAATTACTAAATCTTCTTCATGTAAATTAATTTTTCATTTTTATTCCCACGTTTATTATTTCATTTTTTAAAAATTATAAATGAATTTTACATAATTTAAGTAATATTAATTTTAAAATTTGTATGGATAATGTGTACCAATAAAAAAAAACTTATAGTTTCAACTTTTATATATTATAAATTATTTATATAAAACACACTATGGGAATTGGTGTATATAACACTTCTTAATAATATAATTAGCAAATTATTTTTATATATAAATCCATATTATCACTATTATATTATTTTATAACTTTTAATTTCTTCATTCTAATTATTAATGACAAAAAAAAAAGAAACTGAGATAATGTTCTATATGTAAGTATGATAACTAGGGTTTAGATTTTACAAGTACAAGTTCATAAGATTCTTAAGACCGATCAAAACTGTTCATCGAATAGACTAAAGTAATTTTGAAACTTGACTTTAGACCTAAGACGTAGGAACTTGACTTATAGTAGTAATTTTGAAGTAAGAAGCAAAGCTGAACTCAAACGTTACTTGTTGCCCTAGAATACGGATCTTGTTTCTCTTATACTCTTCATCTTGTAATAAAAGTTAACCAAATCCTTACACTACAATTAACCAATAATTTTGCAAATTAATTAAACTAATTGTTATAATATATTCTATATTATACGTTCGTAAATCTATATAAATAAAATTGAACTATAAAATGTATGGATTGATAGTGGCACGTGACAAAGATATGATATTACGTAGCATTGAAATAATCAAAATTAAATACCAATATAAGACATTGGGTTAAGTGATTTAATCCCGTGATTAAAAAGTTACTTGTTGGTCTTTATATTATCACTTTGCATTATAAAAAGTATATAATATAATTATACTATATAGTGTGGTGACTATTATTTATTTATTTTTCACTGAAATGAAATTATAGTCAAACCTTCTCTTGCGTTGAAAGTTCGTAGCCAACAAATATATTAATTTCGCAAACATGTGTGTGTGAATGCATATTTTCTTTTTACACTTTCTTTTTTATTTTTCTATTAAGTAGCATCAAAAAGGTTTCCAACATTTTAAAATTTCATAATTTTATTTTCTTTAATATTTAATTATCGTGAAAAAATTCCACCATTAATATAATTTCACAATATTTCCTCGAACGGATTTGTAAAGAATTAAATTATATGTTTTCGTATTTAGTATTTTAGATTATTTGAAACATAAAATAAATAATATTGTTGTCAATATCTGCCTTCATTAATTAAATAATGCTTTTATCAAACTGTATCTTAGATGGGCTTTTATGATGCAGGCCCAAATCATCTCATATGCTCTCATTTCCTTTATTGGGCTTTAGTTAAGATCCTTAAGTCGTTCCAAATACCAAACTGAAACTGGACTGAACTGAATTGTAGGCTTTTATATATAAAATTACAATAATACCCTTCCATTCAAATTTGTACCGCCTCGTTGACCGGTGTGTAAGAAGTCGCATGAGTCATGAGTGTCTCTATTTCGACCGCACGTGATCGATAGTTGCTTGCACGTGTTCTTGGCAGTTGAAACTGTTATATAGTTTTAATATTTAAACTGTATCAATATATGTTAGGTTTCACATCACGAAATATTCGAGACAGTATCGTTACACAAATCTCTGAGTTTGGATTAATACAGATATATCAAGTAATTAATGAATATGCTCAAACACATACGTTGAACCTAGAAAAAAACTTTTGAATAGTAAATAAAGCCATGTCTTGAACTAGCTTTACAAAGACATGAGAGATGGTCACATGCTTTTATCTCGACAAAAGTAGATAATACGTTTCGATGTAAGAGTATATATTTTTTTTGATATGTAAGAATATATTATGTAATGAAATTTAGAGATATCACATGGAATAATTTCCTTACTCGTGAAAGAATATGATTTAAGAATTAACTATACATTCTTCTCAAATATTATGGGCTCAACTTAAACATATATGAATAGTTTTTAGTTATGTAATTTTATACGAATGATGTATATCAGTAAATATTAAACATATTATTATATTAACTTGAACATGATGAAATAAATGATTTTTACTTGTTGACTTAACAAAATAAAATCAATTATTTACCCAAATTGAAATTTTTTGCTTCCAATTATTTTATATTTTAATATTCAAATAATTTAGAGTCGAAATTCATATTGTTGATAAGAAAATATTAATAATTATATATTTAGAAATCGTGTAGGATATCAAGAAATATTAATCAAAATCTCACGTGAAACGAATGCAAATATATTAAAATGAGATATACTAATACAAGTACAATTAAGGACCACGTACACTTATTTACATGTTACTTAATCAATGATTATTAGCAAATAATTAGTGAAGTCTATCAATATTTAATTATAATAATGGAGAATTTGGTAGTAGATACGATGGACCAATGACGTAAAATCTCATTCCGTATCTTTATTAGTGAGATTGTTTTGTTTTAATCTATATCCTAAATCGATAATTTGGCTTTGCTAATTATACAGAATCTTATGATTTTGTTTTTTTTATTTAATTATTTATTGAAAAAGTGTTATGAGGAAGCTCATGAGAAACTCTCTTTGGCATTGGAACATGTGCGTCGTTTTTTGTGCGGTACATGGCTTATGTACGGTAATGATATCATTTAAAGGTATAAATTGTGACTAAAATGATATTATATAATTATTTTCTTTGTTGTTAAATTTTCTGATTGTACTAAAAATGATATAATTTGAAACTATTTTAAATAGTATTAAATATTAAACATACAACAAAAAGTCATTGGATATTTGATATAAAATTTTAAAATAATAATTTATGAGTTTAAATTTCAAAAAATAAAAATAAATAAGTAAATAAATTCATGTTAATCAAGTATTAAAAATATTCAAAAGAAAAACTTAAAAATTAAAAAATTATACAGATAATTGGTAGTAAACTATTTTATGGTATATGGTTAATTAGAACAAATACACATAATTAGACTAAAAACATTTTATACATGAAAAAAATAAGTTAAAATATTCCACCGATTAAAGTCATTATTTTAATTCAAATATTTGAAATAAAAATTATTTTCCTAATCCTATTTTAAAATATATTCTCGCAATAATTTTCATTTAGGAATAAAAAAACTATAAGTGAATAAAATTCTAAAATCTTGATTAATTATTATAATAATAAAAAAAAGAGAGAGGAGTGGGT
>KE158917.1:64083-74429 GCA_000411055.1 Leavenworthia alabamica | reverse complement strand
ATTTAAATATTATTATTATTAATTCTTTGTTTTTTATTTTATTTAAGAGTAGTTTTTTAATTAATTCTTAGTTTTTTATTATTACGTCATAATCTTTTTTTTGTATAACTGATTTAATTATTAAATTACAAGTTTGATTATTTATTTATTTTAGACTGGTGTATATCGCTATATTGTTATTATTTTGTGTAGAGCTTTGAAAAACTGTATTTTATATCGTATATATATAATATATTGTAGCTTAGCTAGAATCTTGAAATAATAAAAAGACATATATATATATAAATGAATTATCTAAAATTTAGAGTCATCTTTATTACATTTTAAAAATAATTATTTCGTAGGTCCGACTTTTATGGATAGCAAACTAATTATGAAAACGACAACAATTACTATAGACAAATGATTAATCTAAAAACGACATGTAATAATAATCTAAAAATTAATTATTATTGATTGAATTTTTTTCAGCACTAAATAATTAACTTATACAACGAAAATACTGTTATTTTATAATTGAGATACTCAAAATGGATTTAGACCGGGACATTATTATAAATATAAAATATAAAATTGTTAGTTTTTGAATAAGATAATAAAATCGAAATTAACAAAGCCATGCACACTTAATTATACGTTAAGTAAGGTAATAAATAGACAAATCACATTTCAGTTACAGTTTAACTCAAACGTCTAAAAAAAAAAAATGGTTTGAATAATAAAAAAAACGGTTTAAACGCTCATTAGTACCACAAGTGTACTTTGTTATCTATTCAAAAAACACGTGTCTTCTTACAGCTGTATCCCAAATCCCCAACTGTTTTCATGGAAAGATTCTCTCTCGATTTTAAAACGTCACACTCAAACGCACTTCCCCAATCGCACCGCCAATCCGGTAAAAAACTGTTGATGCTTTATCTTTTTTTATTATTATAGTTTTTTTTAAATATAATTTTTTGATAGTATTATTTCCATACTTATAAAACATGTTTTCTATTTATACTAAATATTAACTAATATGAATAATTTATCATTCTAGTCGAAAAACCTAGTAAAAATTGTTAGTATTACATTAAATTAACAAAAATAAAGTTTATCTTTTATTAAATAATTATTTTAAAATCGTGAAATTCTTTATTAAAAAAAAACTAATTTTAAATGACATTTAATTTAAAACTAATAACATACGTTACATTTTGTTAATTACTCTCATAAGTCATAACTGTATATAACGTGTCTTACATTCACAACCTAAGTTAACTGACGTAAAATCTTACCGGCATAACCGATGACTCATAGTAATAACCGGTTTATAGTTGATTTCTGTTTTAATTTTTTCTATATTTTTTTATTTTACAAAAATAAAACAAAACAAAACTATTTGTATTCTATTTTGGTTTCAATATGATTATCACTAAAATATAATTTTAACATATAATATAAATAATGATTTATTTTATGTTGTGACTATTTATTGTGGTTATTTATATATGTATAACACAAATACTTGTTAGAATATTAATTTGTTGAGTCGATTTTGTTTGGTTAGAGAAAAATAATTTAATTTAGCTATAAAAATTAATTTTCTTATTTATTTAAAATAATCAAATCATATGGTTTATTAACTAATGAATTGTTAATTAACGAGAAAAACTTACCGGTAGAACCGGTGACCCTTAGCAACCATGACATCTTGTATAAATACCCTGCCCCTCTTACATTAACACTTATCTTAAGAACGCGTTTTGAAAAAGATCCGACTATGTCTGGTTTGACCCGGGGAGAAATGGATCGGATCAAAGGACCATGGATTCCTGAAGAAGATGCTCTGTTAACGGAGCTGGTTCATAAACACGGACCAAGGAATTGGTCTCTCATAAGCAAATCAATCATTGGCCGTTCCGGTAAATCATGCCGTCTCCGTTGGTGTAATCAGCTTTCTCCNACTTCTCTGAGTTTGTCTCTTCCCTGTTCCGGTGAAGAGACAGTGAAGGAGGAAGAGAAGGGAGAAAGAGAGATTTCTGGATTTAGTAGTGATTTCATGACGGTTGTGCAGGAGATGATTAAAACGGAGGTGAGGAGCTACATGGAGGAGTTGCAGAGGGTGAACGGCGGAGGTGGTGGAGGAAGTACGACTTGTATGGTACAAGGAGCTAATGGGAGTAATGTAGGGTTTAGAGAGTTTACTGGAATAGGTAAGATTGAGTAGTGAGTGAAACAGAGGATGAAGAAGATGAATCGAATCCTATTTTTTTTCTCTGTTGTTTTCTCGGGAAAATAATATTCTTAATGTACAGAGAAAAAATGTTTTACAAAAAAAAAAAAAGTGTTACAATAAATAAATTTCATCATTTGAGATTTAATTCTTATGAAAAATTTGATAATTAAATTGATTTATGATCATTACATATCATGAAGGACAAAGATCTTTGAGGCCAAATCATGTGAATAGTTTATTACTTGTTACTATTTAAATTAAATATAGTTATTTTAACTCATTCATAAACTAAGAAAATAAAAAAAAATTAAAATTTTGTATTAATTTTTATTATTATATAAATATTTGATTTAAAATATTTATTTTGGACAATACTATATAACATCATATTCAACAATTTTAAATACATTAAAAAAAATTATTCAGTAATTTATTAATATTAATGAAAATAATAAATTAAATTTATTACATTGAACATTATTATTAAATAAATATCAATAATTAAACAAAAGAATATTTCCTATAGATAATAAAAAATGAGGCTCTATCAATTCTTGATTATGAACCAGTCCGGTTCGTTAAATTAATGACCTGGTCCACTCGGGCTAGGACCAGAGTGTTTACCATATCCAAGTGTCTCACTCCGATCCACAAAATGATGACCTTCACCACCAGAGCTAGGACCAGAGTGCTTACCTTCTCCAAGTGTTTGAGTCCGGTCTACGAACTTATGACCTTCACCACCAGAGCTAGGACCCGAGTCTTTGATAGCTCCAAGTGATAAACCATCGAAGAACTTAGCCATAAGCTTCTCTTCAGCCTTTGTTAAACCTAATGGACGAGTCTCTACGACAAGAACTGAACTGATTAACATGAGAAACAGAACTGAACTAAGAACAACTTTGTTCATTATCATTTTTTTTAATGGTTTTTAATAAATAAAATGTTTTTATTTAGTTGTGAAGAGTTAGTGGATTTGGAGTTGGATTATATAAGCCATGAAGGAGAAGAAAAGTTTGATTTTATTTTTAGAGTTTTGACTTCATAAGTTTAGAATTCAACAAAACGTGTCTTCCTGGGAAAATGCTGAGGCTGCTTCGTGTTCTTGGTCGTCTTTATTTTTTTATATAATTTACCAAAATAGAAAAAATAAAATAAAAGCCATCAATGAAGAATGGAGATTATTTATTTTTATTTTTCGTTGTTTGAAGTAATAAAATCATATGTTTGGAATTTAAATATTATATATTATATTTAATGTATTTTTTTGTGTGTGAATTTATATATTTATTTTCATTTAAATAAGAGTATTTTTTTAATAAATTTGTTTAAATAAGAGAAATTTCCAATAAATCTAAAATTAATCTTTGAAATTTATACAAAGGTGAATTATTATTAATTATTTTATTATTACTTTACAAAAATTCAAAAAAAAATGTAAGGTGGAATTTTTTATCTATATAAATTGATTTTTCATCTATATAATAGAAAAAAAAAACAATTAGGCAACATCCTTTAATTAATTTTATTAATCCTCTAATATAGAGACTAAGCCTTAAGACAAAAGGTGTGATGATGGCGTATGGATCAAGGCACTGAGAATCTCATATAGACTTGTTTTGGGTCAAGATTCACTTAGTCTATTGAACCCTACTAAGACAATTATAAAGTCAAACTGTTATATGCAAATAGTCAAAGACTAGCAGAGAAGATTATATGAAATTAGAGAGTTATTCTTTTAGTTGACTAAAATTGAGTTATTTCTTTTTCTTAATTAACATAATTATGATTTTAAAAGATTTTGCATAATAATTAAAAATAATAATTAATTTATCATTTTTCTTCTTAATTAATATTGTAAATATTTTTTATTGATTGTTGTATTAAAATAATATAAGTATTAATTGATTTTTTAAACTACAAATTATATTGGAAATATAAAACAAGATTTAATTTAAAATGAAATTAAAACTTATATATAATATAAAACAGAAAGAGTATTTATAAAGAGATCAGGGACAACATTTTTATGTTCAGTTTTCAAATATTCATTATTATTAATCGTTTTTTATATTTTACTAAAGGTTAGAATCAAATTATTAATTTTTAATCAAACCTCCATTATCAACTATTTAATTTTTTTAATTTAAAATTCATATAAAATTCAAAATTTTATAAGAATTAGTTGAAAATTAGTTGTTGTTAGGTAGAGTCAAACTTTAACAATGTTTCAAAAGTTCAGACACCAATTTTTCTTGCTTCTCAACTTGTTTTTTTTATTCCCATTCAAACTTAGCCTTCTTTGAAAAAATCATAAGCTATTCTTGATTTTTAAACCTTTTTTTATTGTAATCCTTCAAAGAATAACAAAAAAAATCTCTTATTTATATTAAACAATTAAAACTCAAATAAATTCCAATAGATTTCTATTAGTACATTATTAAAAAAATCCAAATATAACACAAATATTTTTAAATCCACACAGAGAATATTTTTATTATAATTAATACTGTGGTTGAACCATTCGATATAGTTATATTTGTTGAAAAAACAAGAAATTATACATTGTTATATCTATTAATAAAAAAAATTTACATTCTGATATTGTGTTTGGGATAAATATTATCATCTAGTTGTATAACTCTTGGTTCTTTGGATTTATGTTTTGTCTAATTACTTTTACTTTCATAAAATTTAGCAAATTAACAATTGATTTGCACAAATCTATGTTTTTGGCTAATTGTATACTTCTTCTATATTCATTTTTTGTATTTTTATACTTTTTTGTATATTATTATATTTCATTTCTATTTTTTCTTGTTTTTCATAATTACTACTTTCAATAAAGACTTTATTAAGAATTAAGAAATAAATATCAATACAAGACAGATGTTAAAATCTGATAAAATAATTTTGACACATATCAAAATTTACTAATAAAATAAACTTTACTTAGTAAGAAAAGATTTAGGATTGACCATTGACCAAATACCATATTCATAATATAAATTGGTAAAAAAAATAACACGTAGATACTTTATATTATATTTACCAATATTTGATTATGCTAACAATAATTACATGAAGATTTTTTACCATAACACAAAATCAATTGTTGAATATAATAAAAAAACATTTTGTTATATAAACCAATATAACTCTTCATTCATCTAACAACCCAACTCTTAAACTTAATCACAACTCTAAAGAAATAATAATGGGAAGTAGTGAGGCTCAAGTAACACATATTCTAATGGTTACACTACCATTTCAAGGTCACATCAATCCAATGCTTAAACTCGCCAAGCTTCTCTCTTCATTATCATCGAACCTTCACTTCACTCTCGCTACTAATGAGCCAGCTCGTAACCTCTTAACCGCAGACAAAACTCCTAGTTCGATGGATCTTGTGTTCTACTCAGATGGTTTACCTAAAGATGACCCAAGACCCGATGATGTTTTCTTGGATTCATTGAGAAAAGTTGGAGCCAAGAACTTGTCTAAGATCATTGAAGATAAGAGATACTCTTGTATTATCTCTGAGCCTTTTACTCCATGGCTTCCAGCTCTTGCAGCTGAACTTAACATTCCATGTGCAGTGCTTTGGATCCAAGCTTGTGGAGCTTACTCGGTTTATTATCGTTATTACATGAAGACAAACTCTTTCCCTAATCTTGATGATTTGGATCAGACAGTTGAGTTACCAGCTTTACCATTGTTGGAAGTTAGAGATCTCCCATCGTTTCTTTTACCTTCTTGTGGTGCTCACTTCAATACTTTAATGGCAGAATTTGTTGATTGTTTGAGGTATGTGAAATGGGTTTTGGCCAATTCTTTCTATGAACTTGAATCTGAGATTATAGAATCTTTGTCTGATTTGAAACCTATAATCCCTATTGGTCCGTTGGTCTCTATGTCTTTGTTGAGAGCTGATCATGACAAAACCCTAGATAGAGAAAATCTAGATATGTGGAGATCAGATGATTATTGTATGGAGTGGCTTGACAAGCAAGTTAGGTCATCAGTTGTGTACATATCTTTCGGAAGCATGCTTGAATCATCTGAGAATCAAGTTAAGAGCATAGCAATGGCGTTAAAGAACAAAGGAGTTTCATTTCTTTGGGTGATAAGACCAAAGGAGAAGGGACAAAACGTCGACGTTTTGAACACAATGGTGAAAGAAGGACAAGGTGTTGTGATTGAGTGGGGTCCACAAGAGAAGATATTAAGCCACGTGGCGATCTCTTGCTTTGTAACGCATTGTGGTTGGAACTCATCGATGGAGACAATAGTGGCTGGTGTTCCTGTCGTGGCATATCCTAATTGGACAGATCAGCCTATTGATGCAAGATTGTTAGTGGATGTGTTTGGAGTTGGAGTTCGGATGAAGAACGATGCTGGCGATGGAGAGCTTAAGGTTGAAGAGGTGGAGAGATGTATTGAGGCTGTGATGAAGGGACCTGGTGCTGTGGATATGAAGAAGAGAGTGATGGAGCTGAAGCATGCTGCAAGATCAGCCATGGTGCCTGGTGGATCATCGACTAGGAATATCGAGTCGTTCATTAGTGATATTAGTATTGCATGATTCTTTTGTTACTTGAATTGTTTTTTAATTTAGTTTTTGGAACGAAATAAAATAATAAAAAAACGTTAAGAATTACATTTTAGCAGTTTAAAAAAAAAACAGGCATTGAGAACTGAAAAAAATAATATTTGTTTTTTATGAAATATTTATAAGAGTATTTATCGAAAAATTCAATAGATTCGTGAAAATTTAAACACTAAAAATAAAAAATAAACTTATCGGATTAATTTTTATTTTCCATTTAAAGATACATATTTAAAAAAACAAATTATAAAATAAATTTTTATATTTCTTTTAAAATATGTCGGAAATTTGTTGATAATTAGTTGAAACGTTGTCAAAAAAATTTCTAATGGATTTTCAACAAATTATTTTGTTAATTATCTTACAATTTTGTCAAAAATTTGTAAGAAATTTCTAACAAATTTAATAATGTCCATAGAAAATATTTTTTATTTTCTTTTTATTTAAACATTGTATCTTAAAAGGATTATAATATTTGATTTTTACGATTTTTTTATTGTGGTTATTTGACCATCAAAGCTTATTACTAAACCAAACAACAATTCTTGATGCTTCGTCACGACTTGAGTTAAAGGAGAAGTAGCCACATGGCACATGTTGACCCAAGAGGCCACGTATATATATATATCTCTTGCACCGTTTAGTATCTTTATCTCTATCTAACTGAGAGTAGTCAATAGTAAAAAACCAATAAATAAAAAACAAAAAATAAAAAAATAAAATGGCAGACATAGGCAAAGGAAGCTCATCAGACACTATTAGCTGCAACGATCGCTGTGGCTGCCCTACTCCATGTCCTGGTGGCGAATCTTGCAGGTTGGTCGTGCTCTCTATGGTCCAGGACTGATATGTGTTATGATCCTAAGTTCAAAAAACGTTGTTGCGTTTCATGTAGGTGTAGGTTGAGCAAAGTATCTGGTAGGGATCAAAGATGTAACACGTGTGCATGTGGAGAGAACTGTGAGTGTAACCCTTGTTCCTGTCCTAAGAACCTAACCTCCGTCAAGGGTTTAGCCTGTGGTTAGGGCTACTATACTATGATATGTGTTACTATATACTAGCTTGTTTGATCTGAAATAAAACTGTAAAATAAAAATAAATATCGTATGTTTTACTTCTTGTATTTTATTGTTATGATAACTTATCAAGAGTCTTGATAATGTTTACATTTTAAATGTCTTGGATTCATACAATTCACTAATTAATTTAGTTTAGTTTATAAACTTTTACATGAAACGATTCAACCAAGCATAAATTAATGGAATTGACTCCAATACTTTTTTATTTTAAAAATTTTAGATAATTAGAAGACCACTGTTGCTCGAGTTTACTTTATTTTTTTATATCGATACTATAAATAATTACTGCATTTGAAATATTTTATGTTGCAAGTTGCAACACTTGCTTTCTATCAAATTTGTGAATAATATATATAAAAATATATATATATATATATAAATATATATATATATATATAATTGTTGTATGCTTCAGCTTAGTTAATTAATACAAAAAATATACTTATTGAATTAATATACTTCTCTTAGAACTGAATTTTCGGTTTAGTTCGTTTCTAGTTTCGAAAAATATAATAAAATGAAAACTAAAAGAATTACTGTTGTTATATTTATATATGTATACAGAAAATATATAATAAGATGGAAGGACAATATGATGTGTCAAACCTTGTTTTATTAGTTAAATGTGATAAAATAATAATTATTTTTAATTCTAATAAAGAAATAAAAAAAGAAAAGAATATATATAATAAAATGGAAGGAAAAGAAATAAATAATAAAAAGAGTATATATAATAAGATGGAAGGAAAATATGATGTGTCAAACATTCTTGTATTAGCTAAATGTGATAAACTAATAATCAATTTTAACCTTGATAAGGAAATAAATAAAGAATAAATATAATAAGATGGAAAGAAAATATGATGTGTAAATTTTATTAGCTAAATGTGATAAATTGATAATCAATTTTAATAAGGAAACAAATAAAAATATAATAAGAAATATAAAGATAATTATCTATAAAAATAGAAAACTTACAAACTTTTTTGAAACAAGTTTTTCTTCTAAAACTTGGACTAACACTATAGTAAATAAAATAAAATATATATACGTGGAGTTGACCATAATTATACTATAGTTGATAAGAACATATAATATTTGTCAAATAATATTACACGTATATGTGAATATATTGACCAGCAAATATATGTTACCACAAATATACTTTAACCAAGATCTCTCTTTATATATATATTGTTATATATTCCACTAAAACAAAAACTCACAATTACATAGAAAACTTGTAAAATATTATTATTACGTAACAATGGGAAGTACTGAGGAACAAGAAACACATGTTTTAATGGTTGCATTACCATTCCAAGGTCATCTTAACCCAATGCTCAAGTTCGCCAAACATCTCTCACGACCGAACCTACACTTCACTGTTGCCACCACAGAGCTAGCACGTGACCTCATCTCCGCTGCAGCCACAACCAAAGAACACCATAGCTTGGTGGACCTTGTTTTCTTCGCTGATGGTTTACCTGAAGACGATCCAAGAGATGTTGTATCTTTCATAGAGTCACTTAGACATGTCGGAGCCAAGAACTTGTCCGAACTCATTGAAGCTAAGACATACTCATGTATCATCACTGTCCCTTTTACGCCATGGGTTCCAGCTGTTGCTGCTTCTTATAACATACCTTGTGCTATCCTTTGGGTTGAAGCTTGTGCAGTTTTTTCAGTTTATTACCGTTACTATATGAAGATTAACTCTTTCCCTGATCTTAACGGTTTGAATCTAACGGTGGAGTTACCAACGTTACCGTTATTAGAAGTTCGTGATCTTCCTTCTTTGATGTTACCTTCTTCAGGAAGTAACTTTAATACCCTAATGGTTGAGTTTATAGATTGTTTAAGGTTTGTGAAATGGGTTTTGGTTAATTCGTTTTATGAACTTGAACCGGAGATTATTGAATCTATGTCTGATTTGAAACCGGTTATACCGATTGGTCCTCTTGTTTCTCCATTTTTGTTGGGAGGTAATGAAGATAAAAATAAAACCCTAGATGAGAAAAACCTAGATATGTGGAGACCAGATGAGTATTGTATTGAGTGGCTTGATAAGCAAGTTAGGTCTTCTGTTGTTTATATATCTTTTGGTAGTCTTCATAAGATATCAGAGAAGCAAGTTGAGAGCATAGCAATGGCGTTGAAGAACAAAGGAGTTCCATTTCTATGGGTGATAAGGCCAAAGGAGAAGGGTGAAAACGTCGTCGTTTTAAAAGAAATGGTTAATGAAGGACAAGGTCTTGTTATTGAGTGGGGTCCACAAGAGAAGATATNGCGGTGGCGACTGGTGTTCCGATGGTGGGGTATCCGAGCACGATAGATCAGCCGGTGAATGCGCAGTTGTTGGTAGATGTGTTTAAAATTGGAGTAAGGATGAGAAATGATGCTGATGATGGTGAGCTTAAGGTCACAGAGGTGGAGAGGT
>KE158917.1:25829-36601 GCA_000411055.1 Leavenworthia alabamica | reverse complement strand
CCTCAACGGGTGCTCCTACCGGAGCCACCGCGGGAGTAGTTTCTGGTGTATAAGAAACTGGAGAAATAGCGGGAGATTTGGATTTAAGCTTATGAGAAGATGTAGAAGGAGAAATGATCGGAGAAGTGGCCGGAGATTGGCCACTAACACCGATGATAACAATATAGATAAATGTAACAATAAAGAGAAATTTACGATCCATAGTTTTTGAAGTTCGTTGAGACAAATAAGGAATTAGAAATAGCGACTGTGAGTGAAGTGAAGACTGAAGTTGTAATCTGCATTTATATAGACAACGTAAATGAAGTGATCTGAACCGTTGATTGATAATAAGAGAACCTACGGTGATTAGTAGTCGTTGAATCAGTGTATAAAAGCCCAGTTCAGTTTAGAATTGGGCCCAATGAAAACGAACGAGTCGGTGACGCGTATTTATTAGGTTTAACGAAATGGGCCTTAATGGATTTATTTTATTAGATTGACTGTAATGCTAATTTCCATTTGTACATATTGGGCCAATACTGGGCCTTTAAAGTCTTAAAAACGAATCTTTAGTCAATTGAACAATAATGATTCTACTTCAATTGTGAGCCACATGTCACGACGCACTAAAATTTGTGGCTATCATTTTTACCAACCACGTGTCCTAAAAAGTAAACGAACAAAATATCTTCACTATTAAGTATCCTTATTCTAAAAATTTAATTATCTAATAAAATAATTTAAATTTAATTTTTCATAATATTTTAATTATTTATATATAAATAGATTTTTTGAATATGATATAACAACTTTATATTCGAATATAAATTTATTAATTTTAAAATATAATTGTCAAATAAAATAATTATTAAGATTCTTTTTAAATTTAGAAAAATTCTAGTATTCAATTAAANTTTTTTTTTTTTTTTGCCCAAGACTAGTTCTAAATTATAACGTTGAAAATAAAAACAAAAAAAACATTGGTATCATCGTTATATTAATTTTAAATCGTCACATCTCATCCGAAACATACGATCATATTATTTTAGGTTAAGAACAAAGAAAAAAGCAAAGCTGGATCTGTTATTGTAACATTATTTTGGAATTTTTCTTCCGATGATCCACGAACACCATCATGTTATTTTTTTCACGGAGCTTTTGCAGCGGCGGCAGCAGCATCGCCTGAAACAGTAGGAGCATCGGTAGAGCCACCTCCAAGACCAGCTTTAGGCTCTTGATGACCTTCAGCTCCATAACCTTTCATCTTGTAATCTTCTAAAGTACCAGTGGCAACGTAAGGGCTATTCGTCGGCAACTCGTTGTCTTTCGCTGCTTGCTCCGGTTTCTTCTCCGTCACCGTCGGTGGTGTTTTCTCAGGCTCCATAAGTTTTTATTTTTTGTTAGTTTAGTTTCTATAAAAATTTGTTAGTTTGTTTGAGATCTCTCTGCTTTTAAGGAACTTAGAAAGTACACTATGTGGCTTGTGTTTCCGACACGCGGTTCCTCGAGATCTACGTGGCCCATGTGGATAATATCTTTATCATGTCGGCTTAAATAGTTATGGGCTGGGCTTTTTAATGGACCATTTAGTGGGCCTTTTTGGGTTGTAGGCGGTAATGGCCTTTTTCGTTAATAGTACACAAAATTCAAAGATTCAAAAATGATTATTTAATTTAATGTCCTCAACCGTTTAAAACGTCAAGCCTAATAGATTTCAAATTAAACCCAATAAGGCCCATTAACTAAAACGAATCAAAACCTTTTACACTGCTAATTAAAACCCAATAAGGCTCATGTCTTTCCGACACGTTGTGTACACGTGGCAATTCTTCGAGATCTACGTGGCTTTTATGCTATGATTCATGTTATTGATGGGCTGAAGAACAGAGAAGAAGATAAATGAAGAAAGCTTGTAAGAGTGTCAGGCTTTAATAAGTATGGGCTTTTTTGGGTTCTTAATCTTGTAAGCAAAGGTAAAGCTAGTCCAGAACAACTATGGAATAAGCAGAAAAGTATTACTAAGATTCGTATGTACTGATTTAATTGGGCCTAAATAGCTTAAGGCCTGAAGGCCCATTAAGTATAAATCGAATTATCTGGAATAGAAAGAAAAAAACACGTTATCATATAAATAAAATACTCTTTAATTTTTTCCTCGGCAAAAATAAAACAATTTTTATTCCTCTTCGTATAATTTTGTGTTCTTCCTCTTCTGAAAATTAGGGTTTGAGTTGTATCTCATCCGTAATCGAAGATGGGTGGAGGAAACGCACAGAAATCGAAGATGGCTCGTGAAAAAAACTTGGAGAAAGCAAGAGCTGCTGGTAAAGGTAACAAAATTAAACAATCCGATTCAAATTTAGTGTATCTAATTTGAAAAATCTGATTTGTTTCTGATGATTTTGTGTGTGTTTGATCTCTCTTAATAGGTAGCCAATTAGAAGCAAACAAGAAAGCTATGTCGATTCAGGTTAGTATAATCATTCGTTTATGATCCAAATGTTCAAAGTAGTCTTCGTTTAAGATTTGGTTTTCAGAGAGCTCTATTGAGTTTTAAGTGATCTTCTATGATCAGTGCAAGGTTTGTATGCAAACATTCATCTGCACTACATCAGAAGTGAAATGCAGAGAACATGCTGAAGCTAAGCATCCTAAATCTGATGTTGTTACTTGTTTCCCTCATCTCAACAAGTAATAATAATAAGGATTCCATTGTATATGTATGAATCCTTATGGTTGATTCTGTTTCTATCTACTTAAGAAGTGTTTTGATATCATAAAAGCTTTGTTTTTGATTACAACTTATGTTGTGTTCTTCAATAATATCACAATGTTTTTGTTAAGGTATCAAAAATAGTAGTAAGAATCATTGAGCTGCTGCTTTGGTATTAACTAAGTTCTTAGTCTGCTGCTCTCTGCAGCTTTAACTTGAGCCAAGTATGGATGATCCTATACACAATAAAGAACTAACATAAGTTTGATGAAGAACAAACCCAGAAGATGTTTGAGCTTACCATGGCTTCTCTTGCAGTTAATCTCTCTTGATGATCATACCGAAGAAGCTTATCGACAAAATCAATGGCCTCAGGTGAGACCAAGTGTTGGTTATCTGCATTGATGAACTTGGACCATGGTTTCTTGTTATGCCTACATATGAAAAAATGGCTTATAAAAACCGAAATGAACCGAGTCTAAGTTGAGTAAACACAAGGGATGCAAGTATAAACCTTCCAACAAGTGCTTCTAGTTGAGGATCAAGATCAAGCTGATACTTGTTAAGGTAAGTATATAACTCATCAGTTCCCAAAACCTTAGCGATTTTAACAAGTTGATCATGATTATCATGGCCATAAAAGAAGGGTTCTTTACGAAATATCTGCAACATTTGATAAGTGAATAAGCCATAGCAAAAAAGTTATTAACAATGTTCATAGTCTAGGATTCAAAGTTCCTCACCATGCCAGCAAACATGCATCCGAGGCTCCACATGTCTAGAGAATAGTCATAATCTTGTAAGTCAACTAGTAGCTCAGGACCTTTGAAATACCTAGAAAGCAAAATCACAAGCTTGTTAAGCTTGGGGCACATAGTCGAGTTTAGAGCATATAGTCGAGTATAGGGCATATAGTCGAGTTTAGGACACATAATCGAGTTTAGGACACATAGTCGAGTTTGGACAGGGCACATAGTCGTGTTTACCTTGAAGCAACTCGAACATTATACTCTGTTCCAGGATGATAAAACTCAGCAAGACCCCAATCTATAAGACGAAGTTTACGCAACTGATGATCAATCATAACATTATGAGGCTTCACATCTCTATGCATTACACCTTGAGAATGACAGAAGTCCAATGCCTGAATCAAACACAACAACATCATCGATAAAACCAATCGAAAATCGAATCATATATAACAATACCTTAAGAAGCTCATAGACATAGTAACGGATGTCGTAATCAGTCAATGTAGGATACAATACTTTGAAATCAACACTATTAACAAACTCAAATATCAAACTAGGTGTTTTGGAATGTTCATCTCTAACTATATCATATAGTTTAATAATGTTTGGTCCACCACAAAGGTTTTGAAGTATTTTGATTTCTCTCTTTATCTGCAAACATAACATATCAAAATCAGTAAAACAGAGATGTTCATGGAGCTATGAAGCTAAATCATGATTAGTCATCATTACCTTCTTCTTTTTAACAGGTTTGAGGATCTTTATAACACAACGTTCATTAGTATTAACGTTTTTGCCTTCGAATACTTCACTGTATTTGCCTCTACCAACTTTTCTCACAACTTCATAATCATCTTGATCACTGAACATGGTTTAAAACAAGTGTATGTTCAGAGACCTAAACTCAAACCCTAAAAAATTATACTTTCTAATAATTCATAATTCGATTTGGAAATAAAAATCAAATTTTTTATTAGAAGAGAGATGAAATATGATGAATTTGGTGAGATAATATTTACCCCCATTGAAGAACGAGAGATTCGTAGTCCCAATACTCTTTGGGACGAACAACGTTAATATCTGTGTAAACCCTAGATTTCGACATTGATTTGGGGATCTGGGGATGGATAAAGGAAGAGACTTGTTGTGAGCTTTTCTAGCGAATGAGTCGTCTCTCTTATTGATGATTATGAACGAGACAGAGGAAGTTGCGTTTGTGCTGGATTTGGAAAAGGTTTGAAGAAGAAGAAGATGAATCTGAGTGGCGATAACCGAAATCTATCTAAACCAATTTGAACCGATCAAATCATAAATTTATATTTAACCGGATACAAAGTTTTTTTGTAATATTGGGCCTAGAAATATCCTTTTACAATAGGCCCAAAACATAATCCAAATCCTACCAAAAACTAAAATTTAGACAAACACAAGAGAAACCAAATGGCTTATGTCATCTAGTAATATAATTTATTTTACTAGTTTATTTAAAATTTTTTTTTTATCAAATTATAAATTATAATCTTATAATTAAATTTTTTATAATCATATATTATTTAATTTGTTTTCAAAATTTTTGAGACTCAGTCAAACTCATATTTTATTCACAGTACTTGAATTCTTAAATTATATAAAGCTAAGTTTATAAAGTTATACATATGTTATAAAGTTAAGCATTATTACAATTAAAGATTTAACTCATGAGTCATATGTTACTGTTATGGAACGTAGAAAGCACGCGCCAGGAATAGAGAGTGAATGATGATGATTGAGTTAGATATATAATTAAGATTATCTATAGACAATAAGAAAGCATAAAAAATCTCTAATCTAATCCAAATAGTGATTAAGGGAACATTAAGCACATAATCCGATCTTGAGAACTGTGTTTGTGTAACGATCTAATCATGTCTTATATTTTAAGTTTAGTTTAATCTCTCTATGTTCCCTTTGTCCAAATAATTATGTAATCATCCATTTATATCGTTATTATAATATAACCAAGTGGTTTGTATGGTGTTTGATTAAGAAACTTAACTAAACTATTTTAATATTGCCATTATATTATATTTATAGATAATATATATTATTGAATGTGTTACTATTCTTACCCTACATTATTCTCTAAACAATTCTTTTGTTATTTTATTATTTGACACGTAAATTGTTGTTAATGTTATTAGCTTATGCATGTTACGTAGATTTTATCATAAAACATGGTTAAGACAAGTTAAAACATGATTAACTACATGAGTTGTTTGTTATGTCTGCCATGCATGGGATCTATGTGTATGAAACATGATGATGATGATGTGTAGCTTTGATTTGACAAGACGAGAGAGTGATGAAAAGGCAGAAGCTATGATGACCTCATTCTCATTAGTATTAGACAGCCGCTCATTGTCTCACTTCCATGTTTCTCTCTTTTTATCGAAAATGAAATATTAAATATTTATAAATATATATATATATACAAATAATTCATGTTTGTGTAACGATAATGTTTTTGTTAGGGTATTCCATTGAAAGGGAATTATTTTTGTGTAAATTATTTTATATATATACAACTTCATAGTTTTGTCGTATCTATTTAATACCTTTTATTTCCTATCCACTAGTTCGCTGGAGGTCTCAGTCTTTATCTCCACACCACATCTCATATATGATTCAAAAAATAAAAAAAAATCAGATAATAAAATTAAAATTATTATACTATATATTAAATTTGCCAAAACAAAAATAGTATAAATACAAATGCTGAAATATTTAGTACTCGAGTCTCAAGTCATTTCCAACACTCTTTTTATTATATACAAAACATAAATGCAAAAACTAAATTATATATAAGAGAATTAGTTTTTTCTATATATTGAAAACTGAATCCTAGTTTTGAATCATAAATATAAATTTTCTTTAAAATAAAATATATATTAACTATTTGACCCTTAATTAAATATAAGTTTTCATCTACCAAGACTCAAGAGGTATACAAGATTAATGAGTCAATCAAAGGTGTAGGGCAACAAAGACAAGGTGCATAATCTACGGGATTCGGACGAGCTATTGCATTCGTTTATGTCGGAATCAACCATCGCCATAAATATTATGTTTTTTGTTTTTGTCAAGTCACCATAAATATTATGTTTAATGCATTATTTTACGAATAAATGTTTATCAAATTATATGTTGAATAGTGATTATTTATTTAAAAATAAAGATTAAAAGAAAAATAAAATTTAAAATGTTATCTTTTATTTTTAATATGTAATTTTTGAAAATTAGTATACACACATTATTTATATAATGAATTCAAAAGGTTTTATAAATAATTCTTGGTTTGGTTTTGGTTTAACTATTCAATTTACTTTAGTTCAATTTTTATTTTTTCTGTTTTTTTGTCTATCCCTATATATCAGTCCAATACAAAATCAACCCAATATTATTAATTTATAATTTTAACTTATAAATCTATCTACATTTCTTGTATTTTCCAAACATTTTTACGTGGATTTTTGTATTTATACGTCAGAAAAAAAAAATAAACCATAACTCACTTCATAGTTTGATTGGACATAACCTTAGCAACTAATCTCGTTACGTTTCTCCTACACAACATCACTATTTTCTCTATCTCCCTCACTGTTTTGTCCCCCTCTAACATTCACAGCTGGAACTCATTTTTACAACATAGTAAGGGCATTTTTGTCTTTTCAATATAGTGAGTTGGTAACTAAAAACTTTGGCTCGTGGCTTCGCCTCGTAGTCGTTATGAAGTGTTGATTAAATTATGGTTGAAAGATTAGGGTGGCTTAGTTGCTAATTACATTGTTAAGTGAAATATTAGGTTAATAATTAATAATTGTCACATGGCTAATGTATAGTTAGATTCTTGATTCTCTTTATTATATTTATATATATATATATATAAATTGATATCTAACTAAGATTTTTCATGTCGTAATCGTATACAACATTTATTTTCTTTAATATATATTCATATAGATTTGTTGCTTTCTTAGTTTAGTATGTAGCCATGTAGAAATTCAAAATGTATTTTAAAATTCATTGTTATTTGATTAATGAATTTAAAATGTATAATGCAATATATTTTGTTGGAAACATTTTAAAATGAGATTCAAAAATTTCTAATAATTTTTAGGGAATTGTTTAGTTTAAAATACAAATATCAACCTTTTGTGAATTTAAATAAAATTTTAGAAAATTTAATAATAATTCATCAAAATTAATAAAGTATATAAAAACTCATCAAACCTTAAATAACTTTCAATTTCCATCTATAATATATAAATACTAAAATAATATACAGTAATTATTAAATAAATATAGAAAACAACCAAGACAATATAATGTGAATGTGAAGTTAAATATGTACTGCACCGGCCCTATACGTACGGATCATCAAACTAATATTATTACAAAACATATTGGGTATATATCGAGAACGTTTTCAATGATGTTCTCTATGTATTTGTCGTGGAATTTGTATGTTTTTTTATTTCTTATCATAGGTAAATATAAATATTCAATAAAAATCATAACAATACTATGATTTACATGTTTGACTTCAAGAAATTTAACCGGAAAACACTAATCTGTAAGCTAATTACTCGACATTTTGTGTTATACGATGTTGTCTAGGTCATGCATGTTTTATGTTATGTTTAACAAAAAACTTAAGTTGTCTATATAAATCAACATATGCATTGGCTTATTCACAGTTAAATTAATATAAAAACTAAATTGCCTAAAAGAAATAAAAAAATTGTATAGGGCACATGAATATATGGATTTTATTATGCTGTTAAACCGGTTCGGTTCAATCTAAAATCCTAAAAAATCTTGATATAAGATTGTAGTTCCTTCACGAAATCTAAATCGAAGGCACGATTTCAACACCTCCGATTCAAAAAAAGTTTTAGATCTTTTGAAAAGATATATAAAAAAATAAAATAAAATAATGTTTAGCATACACATGTAACGTTAAGTAAACCAAAAAAAATGTGACGATAGAGAACAAAATGAGATAAGATGATGAAGAAATGCATGAAACTACTTAACCGTTATATTTGCCTTGGTGGCTTATATTCATGTCTTTTGTTTATTGTAATAATGTAATAATTAAATCCTATGACGTAATCAATTTTGTCATTTAAAATCATTTACTATATATGGCATCATATTCAAAAATTGGATTTGATTAGGGAAAAATTATTTTGAAATTAATATTTTGATTTCTTAAAAATATAAACTAAATGACGATTATGCTAGAAAAATAATATTGCATTTTTGAATGTTTGTGGTAAAAAAACAAAGTGTATAGAAAAAATCAAATATGAAAGCAGTTATTATAAACATGATAATATTAAACTCATCTTTGGTTCTACATTTTCACGTGAATAATAATTTTATTTTTTGTTAAAAAGTTTTCATTATTCACGTGAATAAATATGTAACGGATATTAGAATATATACGTAAACTCGTATCTTATAATTAAAAAAAAAAAAAGTGAGATCCTCATCTTATTCGATTAGACAATTCTTTCGAGTAAAAGTATTCTAGATCCCATGAATAGACAGATAAAATATAATCTAATCCAATTTTATTTATCTCTATATAATATTATATATATATATATATATATATTTGTTAGATTAACACATAAGACTACAAACTAATATTGTAGTTTCAAAATTGAAATATATAAATTTGGAAATTACGAGTTTTGGTTTACAATTTCCTAATAATCAATATATATATATATATATATATAATTGACTAATAATTAGGGCGACATATTTATTTTGCGACAGAAACTAGTTAAAGTGTTTAGTGACACCACTTGATAATTAAACTATTTTATAAGAGTTTGATTAAAAAGACTTAATTAAGTCTATTATGGAAACAAATGGGATCCACACCAAACGCACTTTCATAAAATATATTCACTATTAGATTTTATTTCACTAATTATAATTCTATTCTAAGAAGTGAATATTACCAAAATAATTTAAAATAATTAATTATGTGGTTGGTGTAAACTAGCTTTATAAAATAAGAATTTTTCAACTAGTTAATGAGTCAGAACATATCAAATTGGCAACTAAAATATTGTCGTGATACATATTCTTTATTTATGTCTTGAAGTTTTTTTTTGTCGGTTTTAAAATGTGAAAATATGAACTAAATTTTTGTTTTATATATGGTTATGTTTTTAGTGCATTATTAGCATTATAAATTGCTATATAAAATTATAACAAAAAAAAAAACATATATTATAACACAATAGACTAAATAGTTAAAACAAAGTTTGTCAATAACATGCATTATTATACATTATCATAATAACGACATTAGGATAAATAACTAGATTTAGATTATAACCATATATATATATAAATATGGATAAGATTATTCAATTTTTTTGACTCATGATAAATAACATATTACTATTTTTAAATGCCATTATTTTCTATTAATTCTTATAACTATATATGTAGTGTAAAACAAAACTAATTAATCTACTTAAAATTTCTTTGGAGTTACGTTGTGTATCTTCTTTCATATATTCATATTATTTGATTAAGCTCATTAATAATGCCGTGACAATAACAATTATATGATTCAGAATTCATACATTTATGAATGAAAATTTAAAATAATAATTATGAATAAATAAATTAAAGATTAGTAGAAAAGTAAAATGCAAATAGAGAAAAGGCATAATTAAGCAAATTTAATGCAAATTTAATATATAATTTATTCTAATTATATATTGAGTTCTCTCTGATATAATAAGAAATGTAAAAAAAAAACTTTTTAAATAATGGTTTTAAATCAATAATCAAATGAGATAAATAAGTAAGAATAATAACTCCATTACTAGGGCTAAATAAGTATCCAATAAATCCAAAATCTTTATTTTGTAAAAAAAGATATTACTCTTTCTTAATTTAGCATCTAAATCTCCTATTATTAATTTCTTCTAAATATCCTAATTATGTAAAAAATTTACATATCTTTAATATATTAAGATAAGATAATTAAGATTATTAAAAAATTCACCAAAATAGTAAAATACTAACCTCATATAATATAACTTCTAAAAGGCCAAAAAAACGCTTATAGCTTCTCTGTTCATTACTTATACTTCACGTTATTTACGTTACATTTTATTAAAATATTACAATTTATATAAAAATAAAAAATAAAATAATCTCAGTCACTCTATATAAAAACCCTAAGCTACTACTACTTCATACATTATTCTCATTTCTCTGTGACTCTCTCTTTCTCCTCTGTTTTTTAT
>KE158917.1:4284-25778 GCA_000411055.1 Leavenworthia alabamica | reverse complement strand
TTGAAGACGTTGAACGGCGGTGTGAAGTTGGACCTCCGGGAAAACTATCTCTCTTCACCGATCTCTTAGGTGATCCAATGTGCCGTGTTCGACATTCACCTAAATATACCATGCTGGTAATTTACTCAGACTTCAAAATTACTATAAATTAAAATAATTTTTTTTTATTAAGGATTATTATTTTATACTTTACTAGTTAAATTCTTGTTAGTTTATGTTTTTTTGTCAAATTTATTAATTAAATTCTAATGAATATGAAAATATATTTCTTTGTTGTTTAACAAATATAGCATTATATCCAAATATACATAAACATCATTTTTCTCATAAAAATTGAAGTTACACTTCAATGAGTATTATCTTTTATTTTTATATCCAATATTGAAAAATTCTTGACAAATTATTTTTTATAATAATAAAGTCACTAAATAAACTTATTTGGGATGAGTAATGTTTTTCTAAAAGTAATTTGCGTTTTAAACGCGCTAGTATTTATTATTTTAACATTGTTTTTATGTTTTAAATGTGATAATATCTAATATTTAAACACGTTAGTTTTTACGTTTTAAATATGGTATTATTCCGCTGATAAAAAATATAATATTATCTTATGTTTTAAAATTCGTTAGGCGATAATCTTATGATAAAAAAAAATTTATGGAAATTTTACACCAAAATATATAACCAATATTTTAAATTTGATATATATTAAATGGTTTCAACATTCAAGCATGAAAAATATGGTATTATTTCGAATTTCTATTGTTTGTGTAAAAACAAATAATAATGAAACATATAAACTAATTAACCAATAAGGTTGAGGCTTTTTTTTTATAGCTAATTATTTAATGTAAAATGTATATAAAATTTAAAAATTATTATTTGTAACAGGTAGCTGAGATTGGTACAAATGAGAAAGAGTTAGTTGGAATGATTAGAGGATGCATCAAAACCGTTACATGTGGTAATAACACCAATTTAACTTCCAATAACTCACAAAACGACGTCGTTATTAAAAAGCCCATTTACACTAAACTTGCTTACATTTTGGGCCTTCGCGTTTCTCCTACTCACAGGTTTCACATTAAACTTAATTATTAATTACGATTAATTAACGTTTAATCTTAATTACGTTTTTAATTATTTTAGGAGATTAGGGATAGGGTTTAAGCTTGTGAAGGCTATTGAAGATTGGTTTATTAAACATGGAGCTGAATATTCATATATCGCTACTGAAATTGAGAATCATGCTTCAGTTAATCTCTTCAACGGTAAATGTGGTTATACCGAGTTTCGTAAACCATCGATTTTGGTTAATCCGGTTTACGCACACCGGGTCAACATTTCTCGTCGGGTTACTGTAATTAAACTTGATCAATCTGATGCTGAGTTACTATACCGACTCCGGTTTAGTATAACCGAGTTTTTTCCTCGAGATATTGATTCGGTTTTAAATAATAAATTATCGATTGGAACTTTTGTGGCGGTTCCACGTGGCAGTTGTTATGGATCCGGGTTCGGGTCTTGGCCTGGGTCAGCTAAGTTTTTAGAGTATCCACCCGATTCATGGGCGGTNGAGAGCCACTCCGGGAAGGGATACCACATTGGAAGGTGCTATCGTGCGCCGAGGATCTTTGGTGTATTAAAAGACTTGGAGAAGACTATAGTGATGGTTTAGTTGATGACTGGACTATGTCGCCACCTGGCAATTCTATTTTTGTTGACCCTAGAGAATTTTAATTTCTTAAGCTTAATATGATAATGATTAATTTATAGTAATATTAAAAATGAATATTAATTAGCTTTTATGTTCGATTAATATGTAAAACGTAATATTTTTATTAGCAAATCTTGGATTAAATATCCCTAATTTTATGGGGAATTTATTTCTGATTATTTATACTATTTTCTTTTTTTTTTGAGCAATTTGCAAAAAGTAACACGAGAAACTTCCTTAGTTCGATTTTTTTAAAATCACGTTCACATGTAAAATCATTACAAAATTGGAAATGTAACATCAATATTTTGCATCTTATTTTTTAAATCTATGAAAACTAAAGTGGACAATTATTTCTTATGATTTAATTTTGGTGTAATTAAGTTTTGTTTTGTTTAAAATGAGGTAATTTGATTTAATTTTTGTAAAATTTATTTCTCATTTTAAAATTCTTGAGACAAAGCCCATTACTCCATGGCCCATTTATATAAGTCAAGGACCACAAGTTTCCGACAAGAAAAAAAAACACAAAGGAAACTCAAAGATGTTGTTGATGTAAGTTCTAAAGAACCTAATGAGAAAATCTTCACTCAAAACTCTTTCTCATGGTTCCATTCATCATCTTCAGTGTTAAGAGTTGTAGTAGTAAGCTCAGGAGTACTGTTTCCTGTTGATGAACCATTAGCTTTGATCTGTTCAAAGAAGAGAACTTGCACTATCACTCTCATTGGTAAGCGTTCGTTTTGCACTGCATGTTCACATGCTTCAGCTGATAGTTTCCTACAATCCATTAAGCTACATACTCTCTTCTTCTCGGCCTTGCTAATCCCTGAATGTTCCTAAAAGTTCCCAAATCAAAACCATGAAACACCAAAGAACAACATGTTAACATCAAGAATCAAGACAAGAGTGGTTCTTGTTTTACCTTCAAGAACATGTCTATGGCTCGGTATAGCCTATCATGAGACTCTCTTGGGAAGCTAGATAATGTGTCGGCGAGAGAGAGGAAGTTTTGAAGAGGGAGATTAGGGTTTCTTGATTTCTCAGCTAAGTATTCATCAATGACCTTTGAGACTAGTACTTTCGAGTGAGGTTTCGGATCTTGGTTCATAAACTCTTTAACTAGGGTTTGTACTATATCCATATCAAACATCAAGAGATCATTCAGTCTTGTCTCTTCAAGCTGCTCACTGATTCTTTTCTTTAACCTATCTTTAACAGTTTCTTCACATCCAAGAAAGATCGATGCATGAAGTAGCTTGGCCAAGAAGCTAGATGAAACACTTCCTTTCTCATCTGGTAGAAGCTCAATGATTGTATTAGTTAAAGATCTATCAATGATTTGCACTAAACCTTTACTAAAACCAACTATTCTTCTTCTTGCATAAGCATGTAGTGCTTCTCCAATAACGTTATTAGAGACCTTACCTCTCTTCTTGATTGCTTCAATGGCTTGTTTATACAAATCTATATGAAGACCACATAAATCTTCTACCCACCAGTCTCTTGGAACCTTCTCATCACTCTTCTTCTTATTGTAACTATAAGACCACTTGACTTTAGAAGTATCTATTGAAGCTGTAGAAGCAATAGAGTCAAGACAACGCTTAACAAGCTCCTCTAAGTAATTACTACATAGATCTCTTGTTGTTTGGAGAACTATTATAGAATCTTTCCAACTACGAAAGATGGTTGAGTTCAAGAAAACATCAATCTTATAAATAAGATTACTTTTCTCAAATGTTTCATTCATCTCTAAGAACTCAGCTGCACAACGAGCTAAGACCACATTGTAAGCGTTTAAAGTAACCATGATGCCATAAGAGAACTTGACACATATCTCAAAAGCAATAGAACCACCAGGAATCTCTGATATATCAATCTCATCAATTTTATTCTTCTTCTCTTCTTCATTTCTTGATGTTGCTATGAGTTTTTGCAAGAATCCACTTTTGGACAGCAATGGAAACTGAAGAAAAAACACAACATGCATAAACATAATAATGTTTTTTTTGGTAAGAAGTTAGGGTTTAATTTTCATACCTTATGGAGATAGAATCTGACATTGCCTATGATGACAATGATCTCTGTTTCTAACTCAGTTGATACATACCTAAGAGCCAAAAAAAACAATGTAAGTTTAAGTATCACTAAAGAGACAAGAGTAGTAAAATATATATTACTATATAGACCTAATATTATCTCCTTTAGATTGAAAAGAATCTGGTTTAGTTCCAAGTTTCATAAACTTCATTTTTCTTTAAGAAACTTCAAGATCTTAAGCCTCAAAAAAGAGAAATAAAGCTAAGAAGAGATCTATGTTCGATCTTGTTCTTAAGAAAGGTTTAAGTTTCTTAAAAGGGTCACTTGAATATAAAACATTTTATATATAAAAATATATTTAACTTACACAAAACTTAGAGATTCACAAAAGAATACACCCACCAACTCAAGGGCTCGAAACCCTAGATACCACGCTTATCTTTTTTTCTTTTGTCTAAGTGCTTCACACATTTCACACACAGACAAAACACACATGAACTCTCTCTTTTTGGTTGCCCATTGTGTAATGTTTTTTAAAAAGTAAAAATAAATCCAAGATTTTGGTTTCAAGGACAAAAACTCGAATCCAAAGCGTTTGAAGGAGTTCTGTGCATTATCAGAATTTCTTGGAAACATTTATTCAAAGGACAAAACGAATCAAATCTTTTTTGTATATTTTCTAAAAAAATGGTTATTGTAAAGCTAAACATACGTCAGAGATTGTTTTTCAATACTTAATTTAATGTGGAACACTATAAATGTAAATGATATACATAATATACTATATATTAACGTTCACGTTGGCTTGAACATATATAACTAAAAAGCAAACAATATAATATTAATAGACCATTTATTTTTTACGTGCATAAATCAGAAGACACTTCTATTGATTATGAAATATTAATACAACTTTGGGCCACATACTCTAATATTGTCTTCAAGCACAATGATCACATTACTCTCTATCTTGGAGTGAAGGAGAATGAGATTTAGAAAGTCACATTCAAGCTCCACGTGTCAATATATCTTGTTTTGACCCTATAACATTTTGACCTAACCATATTAAAAAAACCAAAGCTAAATCAATCATATCGTAATTCTAAACTGAAATGTACTAAAAAAAATACTTAAATAAACGACCATTGGTAATAATGAAAAGCTCTTTCAAATACTCAAGTCGAGTATTAATCCGACACATATGTTACGTGTAAACTAAATAACATATAATAACAAATAAACTAAATAACTTCATTATTTGTCTCTATAAATATCTCTCTCTCTACAAATATTTAAGAAGAGAAGATTCACAAACAATAAAAACACATATTAAAGTGGTAGCTATGGAGAAGTATGAGATGGTGAAAGATTTAGGATTTGGTAATTTCGGATTAGCTAGGCTTATGCGTAATAAGCAAACAAACGAGCTTGTGGCTGTCAAATTCATCGATCGAGGCGACAAGGTCCATGTTCTTTTATTTTTTCTTTGTTTTTTTTTTATACTAAGAAGTTTCATGTTATTACCAAACTGGTTATGTCTTTGCAGATAGATGAAAACGTTGCAAGAGAAATAATCAATCATAGATCTCTAAACCATCCTAATATTGTTCGGTTTAAAGAGGCAAGTGACTTTTTTATTGATTTTTTGTACTTGACCTTGAATCTTTGAGTTGACATAGTTAAGAAACATAACTCGTGTTTGACTTTATATTTTGGATTCTCCCAAAATTCATTTTTTTAACTTTATTCAAATATATTCCAAAACAAATTTATTAGACATGCAAAATTTTAATAAAATTATAATTTAGTGTGTTTTATGATTTAGGTTATTTTAATAAAATTATAATTTGGTGTGTTGATGATTTAATTTATTTTAATAAAACTATAATTTTATGTGTTGATTTAGTTTATTTTAATAAAATTATAATTTATAGGTTATTTTAACTCCAACACATCTTGGTATTGTAATGGAGTATGCAGCTGGAGGAGAGTTGTTTGAACGAATCTCTACTGCTACTCGATTTAGTGAACCTGAGGTTTGGAAATTATATTTCATTTTATTAAATTTTTAACTATAAATAAATTATAATATTAACTACCATATTTTAAAAATATATTTAAACCTTAATATATGGTAATTATTAATTAAATTTACTTGCAGGCTAGATATTTCTTTCAACAACTCATTTGTGGAGTCCATTACTTACATACCATGGTAAATTAAATTTAACACATAACATATTATATATAAAATAAATATTTTATTAATGAAACAATATAATTTACTCTTGCAGCAAATATGTCATAGAGATTTAAAATTAGAAAACATATTACTTGATGGAAGCACAGCTCCAAGACTAAAGATTTGTGATTTTGGTTACTCAAAGGTTAAAAAATTAAATAATTATTAAAATTTTAAATTTATAAATGTAAAATAATTATTAAATTTTTTTTATTCAGTCTTCTGTTTTACATTCAAATCCAAAATCAACTGTGGGAACTCCAGCTTATATAGCACCAGAAGTCTTTGGTCGTTCTGAATATGATGGAAAGGTAATTAAATTAAATTATTTTCATAAATAATTATTTTCCACTATTTTAAATAATATTTTACATATTTGAATTCCACTTTAAATAGTATTTTTCTAGTCGACATTCCACTTTAAATAGTTTTAAAATCATAAAAGATAGAAAAATGAGTAGTAAACGACAAAAACTTTATAAATTCCACTAACATGACATATATATATGTTACTAGTCTTGTATACTATATGTTAGGTCGACTTTATTCAATAATTCGAATTAAATATTCATAGCCATTCGTCACGTTAGATTTGAGACTATTAATAATTAGACTATAGACAAAATTGAATGAGTTAGGTGAATTTAATAAATATGTTAACTATATACATATTTATTTTAAAATAAAAAATGTCATAAAATAACATTGTAGGATAATTCTTGTTATGTTGATGTCTTAAGAAATTTTTAAAATAAGAAACAACATGATTTAGTTTTTATTTTATTTTAAGATTTTATTTATAATTATTAATTAGAGATTTAAAATATATAATATAAGGTTGTTTAATATATATATATATTTATACAGTCAGTTGATGTATGGTCTTGTGGAGTTGCACTCTATGTTATGTTAGTAGGAGCTTACCCTTTCGAAGATCGTAAAGATCCTAACAATTTTCGAAAAATTGTTGAGGTATTTTTTATTTTTATATAAAATTAAATGAAATTGATACATAAAATCATATAATTATATATTATTTGAGTTTTAAAATTGCAGAAAATAATGGCTGTAAAATACAAGATTCCAGGATATGTTCATATATCTGAAGACTGCAAAAAGTTATTATATCGTATATTTGTTGCCAATCCATCACATGTAAGTAAATATATATAGTTTAAACATATATAGTTAATATATATAATCGTATAAATATATTATATTTGATGCCAAACAAAAAAATTTCGTTTTCATTTATATGATATAATTAAAACCTTATTTTCGGCATAAATAAAATATTTTATATTACATGGTTATAATTTTTAAATAATATTTGATTTAAAAGAAAATGCTATTTTTTTTAATGTAAAACAACATTTTTAAATATAAATACAAATGTAACACATGTTCAATATTAAAATTTGTTGTTTGTACATATTATAGAGAGCTAAGCTTAAAGAGATCAAGACTCATCCATGGTTCCTAAAGTACTTGCCAAGAGAACTAAAAGAGACATCACAAGCAATCTATTACCAAAGAAATGTTAATCTTATTAACTCTTGTCCTCAAAGAGTAGATGAGATTATGAAGATACTTTGCGAGGCTAGAACCATTCCAAATATTTTTCCTCCACTCGAATTACCAGGTGAAAATGAAAATGAAGAATATTTGGATGCTAACGATGAAGAATGGTATGATTTTGTATAAATAAACTAAAATATATTATATGTTATCAAATTATGAAATTATGTTATATATATGAGTTGTTTTAATGAACATAATGACCTAATTAGTTTTAATGTTTTGTTTAAAAAAATTGCTTTGGCAGTTTTATTCACTTTTATTTGAATATTTAGATTTAGAAAGTGAATTTAAAATTCACATTTAAAATAAATTTGGTCATTAGAAATGAATTTAAAATAACGTTAAATTCGTAAATCTTTATATATGGGCTAAAAGTATAACATAGACTTTTTCAAAATTGAAAATGAAATGAAATTGAAAGCCCAAATAGATATTAAAGTCATAGAAGCCCATATGATAGTTGACCAGAACTATATGTATTGTATCCATTGGTGAAACTATTTACAAATAAAATTAAGTTACAATTAGTGAAACCTAAATAATAGTTGACTTTAACATATACGCGTGAAAAACTTCTCCCACTCGCAATGATAGAGCGTGCTAATAATTCGCTTTTATTTTCTTAAATTTATGTGGTATATAATAAAGCAAATCGAGTGATTTTTCTAAAATTACAAAATTTCAGTACGTGATAAAGATATTTTAACTTTACATATAATTTAATAAATTTTGTTTGGCAATATGAAAAAATAAATAAGAAAACATATATCATATCATTAAATTAAATAATCAAATATAGATAATATTTAACAAAAATATCAGAGTGGCGCAGCGGAAGCGTGGTGGGCTCATAACCCACAGGTCCCATTATCGAAACCTGGCTCTGATATAGTATATATTTTATTATTTATTTTTATATTTTATGTTGAAACTTGAACTAGTCCATTTGATGATATTTTCTTTGTTTTTGTGAAAAATATAAAAAGATAAATATGGAAACATTTTTAATATATTGGTCAAATAAACAAATAAACAAATATAAATAACTATTTAAAATAATAAAGTAGAGTTGCGGATAGAAAGTGTGGTGAATCCATAATCTACAAATTTCAGAATCGAAACATAATTATGATATTTCATATAATAATGCATTTGGTGATATTGAGTTTGTATTTGTGAGGAACATAAAAACGAATGATAAATATGGAAGTTATGATATCATTTATTTATTTATTTATTTTATTAAAATTGAAGTACATAATTTGTACACAATTAAATAAAATTAAATAACATCAAAGTAGTCTAAATTAAAACAACCAAACACACATAACAAAAATACTCATATAGTAAAAATTGGAAAATTACATTGTATACAAATATTGCATGCATGTAATATTTTTATTTTTTTATATGTAAAGCTCATGATCATTTATTACAAAGGATCACCACTAATCCATCTTTGGAACATGATAAATGACTCATTTGGCATATACTCTGATGTATGTCCACATCCCTATAATTCAAAAACTCAAAACAATTATAAAACACTTCTATAATGCAATGAAAATATATATAATAAGTTAAAATAAGAAAACTTACTTTGATAGTAGCAAATATCATTTTATTTGAGTAAGTTCTTACATAACTATTAAGAAAAAAGCAAAAATGAGTTTAATAAGCTTGTGATACGAAGAAAAAAAATAAATAAACAAGAGAAACATTAAACAAAATACTACAAAAAAAACATGGTTTTAATAACTAAAATTTGGCGACTACATATTTAGTAATCAAATTTATGATTCTTTAACGACTAAAAGTTGACTAACTCACGATTAATAACAATTTATCGTGAAATAGTCGATAAATAGTAACTAAAAGAATATTACTAACTACCTATAATCGCTAAATAGTCGCTATTTAGTCATAACTACTAAATTAGTAACTAATTGGCGATTAAACCTATAATCGTTAAAACACAGTTTTCTTGTAGTGAAAATATATATACATACCCAGCGATTTGATCTTTTATCATCCAAGGTCTCCAATCATGAAGGATGGAGTAATTGAGAGATTTTATCCATGCTTGAGTTGATTGGAAAGGGACTACACGGTCATGATCGCCACTGTTCATGATCATAAACAACATCAAGTTTATATTCTATTAAATACTCTTTCCGTTTTAAAATATAAAGAGTTTTAGAGTTTTTTTTGTTTTAAAATATAAGGTGTTTCTGAATTTTCTATACATTTTTATTAGTTACTTTTTAATTGTATAATCAAAAAAACTATTTCTAAAAAAATAATTAACATTAATATTAATTATCTTTTAACTATGTTATTTTTAATTGGTTCTAAACTAAAATTTATAAAAAAAATTATGCATAATAATGATTTTTCTAATATATATATTAATTTAATTGATTTAATTATAGTTATATTAATTGCAAAATAAGTTTATTAAAATACATATTTTTTCTTAAACTCCCTATATTAGGCTATATGTATATGTTACCTTTAGAAAATGTAAAATTTGTTTAATTTTTGTATATTCTATTATATTAAAATAACATTAAATATGTTCCAATTCTATAAATTTTGGTTAGGTTAAATCTTTAGTCTAACCTGAAAATAAGAGATTTATAACCATCAATACTATTATTCATATGGTATGGTATACTGTTTTTAATATCCTTATTGTATGGCAAACTCCGATTACATCGCAACCATTGTCCTATGCTCTCCTGTAATAATAAATCATCTATAGTTTTAATTTATTTATTTTTTAATATTGCCATAATTTATATTATTACCTTATTGATTTGAAGAGCTTCATGAACACTTACATCATTGGCCCAATGGCCCAATAGTGTATACCCATAATACTACAAAAAAAAATTTTGTAAATTTTTTTTCATAAAAATATGTTTAAAATAATTTTATGAAAATAATTTTTTTACAATAATTAATTTTAAATACGTTCTTTATACATATATATTTTATTATCTTTAAACCGTTTTATACGGATATTTATTTTAGTTTTCGATAAATAATAGCTAATTTTCTTTTTAAATTTATGATGAACTAATTTTTTTTTTTTATTGAATTGGAGTGTTTAATATATAAAAATATTATGTTTTTTTTTTTCCAAAACCCTTTTACATAAAGAAGAAAAATATAACTTACAAAGCAATCAGGAGATGTTTCATCACAATTTGGTATCAATGTATGATAAACATTTAGTTTCCTAGTGCACTATAAATAAAACCATAATAAATATGAATTAGATATAATTTTTATTACCACACAAAATAAAAATAACCAAAAATTTCAGTGTGTACCTTATTATACTCTTCAATAAAATTCAAACATTTTGTGTTAAGTGGATCCACACTAAAATAATTTTCTTGGCAAATTATCTTCATTGACTATTAAAAACAAAATTAAACATTAATTAGTATTGGAGATAATATCTCATTCAAAAAATAGAAATATTGACTAAGTATATACTCCCTCCGTTTCAAAATATAAGGAGTTTTAGAAAAAAATACGCATATTAAAAAACGACTTTTACAATCATTAAAATTATAATTAAATTAAAATATATTTTTTCACCAATCTAAAATTATTATATTGCATAAAAGTTAACAAAAATATCAATTTAAAATAACTTTTTAACTATGCAATTAAATAATAGTTAATAAATTTATATAGAAATTTGTAAAACTCTTTATATTTAAAAAAAAAATCTCTAAAACTCCATATATTTTGAAACGAAATGAGTACAAATTATAGTTTAATTAACTCATTATCAATTAATTTCTACATAATAAGAAAATAACAAATTAATTAAATGTGCCATATAATTCATACCTCATAAAGTTCATCAGAGATTAATGCCATGCCATGAGAAAATGGAATACGATTGTTTTGTTCAATTTCAGCATTAGTTACTGGGTTTCCTAAGACATAACCCTATTTTTGGTAAGAAAAATACGTAACTAGATCAATCTTATATGTCCGAAGAAATATATAAGAAGTAATTAAATTTCAAAATGACCTGTAGATTTATAGGAGGTTTGCAACATATATAATTTTCTGCATCATATATTATTCAAATGTTAGAAAATATTAATTACACCATTTAAAAAAAATTAGCGTTATTGATTGATTTATTCATACCTTTAGAAATTTTTTGAATGAGGGCCGGGATAGTCTTACCGGCGTAAGAATTTCCGGCAGCATAAAAAGGATTTGATGAAAATTCTGGATGATTACTTAGCCACTACATACACATAAAAATTCAAGATGTGTAAATTAATAATTTGGTAAAAATAATTAGAAAATAAGCTTTTGATGATTTTGGTTAATAGGTTTGTGGAATTAGTATTATAATATTATTCATTGAGTTTATATTTAAGAGAATTATAACTTACATAATGTACAAAGACATATTATTTTTAAAAAATTGATATATATTTTTGTTGGTTTTCAAGAAAATTAGATTTTTTTTATTACCTTTTGTAGAAACTCATGGATCCTCTTAACTTCAGTTGTGTCACTAGTTTTTTCTATTGGAGTTTTTGAATAGGAGAAGCCAGTTCCAACAGGTTGTTCTAAGAATATTATATTCGCCGTCTAAGTAAATGATCCAAAAATTTTAAAAAATTAAAAATAAATCATTGGTTTAATTTTTAACATTATAACATACTTAAAAAAAAACATTTGACCATACTATATATGTTACCTTTGTCCATGAATATGTAGTAGATACCAAAGAAGGAACACTTCCATTATAAACCTCTAACTTAAAAGCCAAAGGTCCTTCAAAAAAACACAAGTCTCTAATACTTTCTTCGGAATCTCTAATATTTTTCTCTAAAATATTATTTTCGACAAAATTTAACAACTTTAATTTTTTCCAACAACATAAAAACATTAATATTTCTAACAGATTTTTCCGTCGGAATATGTTTATTTTCTTGTAGTTATTATAAACTCAAACTAATAGATTTACCGATTTCGAAAAAAAGACCAATGATAGAAGAACAACCAGGTCCTCCATTTAACCAAAGAAGAAGAGGATCTTCTTTTGGATTATTTTCAGATTTTATAAAATAATAAAAAAGTTGCACTTCCTCATTTTCACCAATACCAATATACCTTCATTAACAAAAAAAATAATTAAAAACTAACTCAAACCTCAAAACTCAAAACTCAAAACTAATAAACTCGGTAATAAAAGAAAGATATTACAAACCCGGTTTCGAGTTCGAAAGGAAGAGGACCATCAAAACCAGGAAGATACTTAACAATAGAACTAGAACTAACATGAAGATTTAAGACATATAGAAGTAGAAGAAGCAAACACTTTAGTACCAAACTCATTTTGTCTTAGTTTCTAAGTATTGAGTTCAGATCTTAGATCTCTTAGTGTCTCTTTATTGAGTAGGCTCTCACTTAACTCTCATCATATATTTCTTGTGTGTTGGAAAATTTATTATGACTACTCTGATATGATAAATGTAGGGACACTGCTCATCCATCATCACCACATATTTTTTTGTTTCTTTCAAACATTATCACCACATTTAAAATATTCTTCATAGCCTTGGAAAGTGAAAATATAAATGATAATTTTTTTGTCTTAAATAAATTTTAGTGATATTTGTGAAATAAAAACTAAATTTAATGATATTTAAGAAAATTAACATTTATTTATTCCATAATTTTTATTATTTCTATAAATTTTGCACTACTTATTACTTGCTATATGTTTTAAATTTACACTAATTTTTAACATTTAGATTTCCTCTTGTGTTTTTAAATCTTTCTTCAAAAACCTCTCAAGAACCAAACTGAAATGTTTTAAGTTTAACAACTGAAATCCCACTTCTGTCTGGTAATAACTTCTTCATATAATACTTTGATCTTCTTGAAAGATTAATTCTTTCTCTTCTATCTTCTGGTATCATCTCAATTGAACATTCCTTAAACCCTCTTCTTACAAACCAATCTGCTGTTCTTGTTGTCAACAAGAACAACATTTCAAGTCCCAAAACTGAAGCTTTCTTCTCTATGTAATCTGAAAACAAAGTTCACATTCAAATCAAGAAACACAAATGCTTATAAAGATTTGATTTTGATAATACCAAGTAATTTATCTCCTTGGCCTTGTCCTTGACAATCTGATGCAACTGCTATAGCTGCAACTTCTCCACATTTGTCTTTAAAGAATGGGAATAAAGCTGCACAAGCTATGATCTGGCCTTCTCTTTCAACAACCACAAATGAATCCAAAGCTCGAAGTAGCTGAACCCGAAAAAAAACAATGAGAAGTGACTCACTTACAACTGAAAGTGAAGGCTAAAAAGCTAACCTCTTCATCAGTTCTATGAACTAAAGTCCCAGATTGTTCTAAAGGTTTGATTATTTGTCTAATTCCACCAAGATCATCTACTTTAGCTTCTCGGGTTCCTTCGTATACATCACTACAACATGAAAGTAGATAGCTTTTGTAAGAAAGATTCAAACTTGGAATGGTCTGCAACTAAAAACATATACCTTGCAACCATAGTCCCTAAGCCATCTCTTTTGAATAGCTCTAATAAGAGCACTCCACTTATAGTCCCATCTAATAAATGAACTCTTTTGACACCACCCTTCAACAACACATGACCAAAATGAGGAAGTAAAGAAACAGAGCATAAGGTTAAGATCAAAGACTTACTCTGCATACGAATGCAGCTGCTGCGAGTTCAGAGAGATATCCGTTTAAACGGCTAAGTCTCTCTTCACCACCAATAGCGAAACCTTGTTCTCCATTCTCAAATCCAATACCGTTTTGAAAGGTTGGAGTGTGTCTAGTTTTATGATTGTTGGATGTTGTTGTCATACCATTGTAACCAAGAGGTTCAGGATAGTTACTTATGTTTCCATTTCCAACAGCTTTTACGTAATTAGCAGCTATTTCGCTTTGTTGTGCGCGTTTTCTGACTAATGTATCTGCTTCTTGAAGAGTTAAGAAGCGAACAAGATGGCCATTTTCGTCAAGGATTGGACCGTCCATTATGCAAATAAGCTTATCTGCTCCTATAGCTAAAGCACAAGCTGTAGCTACTTCATAAGTACTGTAGTGTAGAAGTAATGTATCAATGTCAAAGTGAGAAACAAGTGATTTGTTAATGAGAAAAAAGAGCATACTTGCAATTTAAGACTTCTCCGGAACTGGAATGGCCCAAGTTTCTTAGTAAAACTATAGAACCACTATCAAGCCTTTCACGGATCCGATCTACATCTATCTTTTTTACTTCACCAGTTGCTCCAAAATCAACACCATCAACAACACCTCTTCTCTGCAAACGACTAATTAATTAGATCGTATATGAAAAAAACGACATTCGAAGTGGAGAGCTTCTTACCTTTGCTGCAAAGAAGTTACCAGTGTCGACCCTAACACCTGTTTCGTGCAAACGACTATTATCACCATGACGACGTATATTGCAAATGGAAGGTCCAGGAGATAGTTTGGCCTCAATCATTACGGATATTGCTCCTGCAGCTTCCTTGGCAGCTTGGAGAGATGCTGAGTCTGTGACTCTGTAACGACCCACATATGTAGGCTCTCGTCCTGAAACTGATATACCTTAGGCTCCATCTGAACAAGCTCAAAGATTCATGAAATTATCACATTTCAACTATTTCATAATAAAGAGTTACACTTTCGCCATCACTAACACGAAACCGTTACTTAGCAAACAAGATAACAACAAGTGATTGTGAGGTTCAAAACATGCAAATACTGCGACAAGGCATCTAAAAGATTTGAGGTATGGTTTAATTATCTGACCTCTCTCAGCTAGAAGCTGGTCGATTTGCATTTGAGTTCCAGGAACTAGAACAAACCTAATCCCCAAATGATGAAGAAATGCTATGTCCTGCACATATATAAAACTGATTTCACTTTGGATTCCAGTAAACAAAAATGTAAAACAAAACAAGTAAAATGTGAAGCTCAATGACCTTAAACTAGCTTCAACAAGTCAATAAATCGAAGCTAGATGAATCAGTACGACTAATTTAATGCAAGACAAACAATCAAACACCTTGCATGCATAAATTTCACATAAAACCAAACACTGAAATAGAGACACAAAGATAATGCCTTTAAAACGACATCACAGTAAGGGCCATCTAAAACATCGCCGGAGACAACAATAACGAAGGTACAGCCACGGTGAGCCCATAAATAAGGCCAAGCTTCACGAAACCACCTCACAAACTGCTTATCATCGACTAGATTCTCAGTAGTTTCCGCGTAACCAAAGACATCACATTTCGCAGTCGTTAGTGAAGGAGAAGGCTTAGAACACAGAAGCTTAATCAATGGACGCTTGAGGCTTAGCTTTTTGGTCGGTTCAAGTATATCCCGAAATAAAAAATCCTTTTTTGTTTGATGAAATTGGAAAGGAACGTAACAAGTAGAAGAAGAAACCACCATAGCTGCTAAACCGGAAATTTAATTAATTTAAAAAAAAATTCACAGCACTAAAGCTAAAATGGGAAACAATGGCGGAGGAAGAAGAAAGGTAATCGAATAAGTCGAATAGTGTGGTCTGTGGACGCTATTTTATTTTGATTTATTAATTGATTCGAAACACGGTTAAACCGTTTGGTACAGCTAAACCGGTATTTTAGATTTGTCTCTTGTCAGTGTCAGTGATATGACGTGGTGCGACTAAGTAACGCAATGATTTATTACGTCATGGCCCACAGCAGATACTGTTATGAATTATTACAATTTTCTGATTGGTCAGTTTCTTTCTTTATCTATTTATTTGTCTGTGTATATATATAGTAAAACAAAAAATTCGTAAAAATATTTACAGTTTAAATAATAAATAATGGAGTATGATCTATCTCCATATATATTTATATATTGAGAATTATCATTTGAAGAAATCATATTTTAGTTTGATAAAAGTGTATACTGTGACTTGTAAGGTGTTTTATAATTACAACAATTAACAATGGTATTTTATGAAATTATTATCAAATAAAATTTTGTTTTTACGTGATACAATAACTTTTTAATCATGAAAATCAGTTTTTTAATAACTTTTATATGAATATCTATATTTATCGAATATACCTTATTATTTAACAATTAAAAAGAGAGCACTTTATTTCCAAATAACAATTCTAACCATTTTTATTTACCTATATAACTTTTTTTGTCATTGCCTAATTTAATCTTATTTTTTACCTAATAAAAATTAAAATAAAACCATATATATATATTAAATTATTTATTCCTTACGCGTTTTGTTTTTTGGAATCTATAGTAATAATAAGACAAGAGTTAAAGTAGTGAATAGTAATAGACCTTGAGAATGCTGTCGAGCTTCGGACCAAGGTCAAGTAGTTCAGCCGACAACATAACGACAAATTTACTATCTCTATGTAAATTCACGTACGGTTGAGCCTCTCTTAACACCGCCACTAACTCCGCCTCTTCCGCCGCAACAAACCCTCCGTCTCCAAAATCGGAATGACTCCTACTAGTGGTCCAGCTTCGTCGCTGCTGGTTTGACCAAGAAGACACGTGACTATTATGTCTAAATTGCTTCGGACATTCCCATGAACCGGGTGGTTTAGACCGTAAACCGGAGTTTTCTGAAACTTCACAGCCTCTTAACGTATCAACCAAAGGTGGTCTGGATCTACAATTTGCCATATTCTTTAGAAGATGAGGATAATAATAATATTATAGAATAAAATAAAATAAAAACTCTTGTGAGATGTGATAAACACTAAAACAATTTTTATTAGAAATATTATAAAAATTTGAGAAATTTTATAAAATGAGGTTCAATGAGATAATAGAAGAATGTGAGATTCGAGTTGAATGGTTATTCTAATAATGAATGTCTATTTGAAAGTGAAATGATTAGATAAAAATCGAATAATATATTTTTCTTCTTTCTTTTGTTTTTTTCCCATCAAATAATTGTGGAACTATAGAACTCACATATTTTCAAATTCATGTTTATATACAAAACTCGATTTATAATTCATGAATTGATTGATTAGAATTATGACTTTAATTTAAATTTTTTATATTATAAAGTGTTGAGATACATAATAGTTTAATTAGTAACAAAACTATATAAAATATGATTTTAAATATTTGTATGGCTTTATTGATAACAAAAAATTGTATAAAATATAATTTTAAATATTATCATATTCTAAATATAGTAACTAGCAAACCATCAACAAGGTTACATGTTCTATACATGCAAAATGGTAATTATTACCTCATTTATTAAAATATGTCATAAGTGAAAAATATCAAAAGCTCAAATTAATTAGAAAACAATTAGATTAAATATTTTGTTAATTTAAGATTTAACTAGAAAATATCAATAAAGCGAAAAGGAGTAAAAGCACTCAAAGCCAAAGGTCATAGTACTGTGTCACGATAGACTTTGTTCATGGATTTAATATTTTTTTACTTTATGTTATTTTAAAATATTTATTAATACTAGTCTCTTTAATTATTTACATAATTTTAAAATACTACTAGTGCATAATTTTTTAACTAGTGTCTATAAATGCAGAATTTAATAGAAGAATACATTTTCAACAACATAACTCTTCTCATTATCAAGCTCATAATCAAATAAACATTTTTTAATCTATTTTAGGGTTTTAAAGTGTTACACTCATTATCAAATGCACAAATTACAATTAAAATAATACTAATAATATTCAAAATATTATTAGTATATTTTATAAGATGTATAAAGAGTAACGAGTCTTTAACGTTGTTATATTGTGTTTATGAGTCTTTAACGTATTCATTGACTTATTATAACTATCAACATCAAGATCTATTTTATTATATGCTTTTAATAATGCAATCTGAATAATAATATTATTGTTAGCATGGACTATATATTAAAAGCTTAATCGACTCTGTAAATGCTTCTGGATATAAGTATATTCATATACATAAATCTTAAATTTTGTATTTTAACTTTTTGTTACTTTTTTCAACGTGTATATGAAATAAATCGATCATACTATATAGTATAGTGGCTTCGTATACTGTGTCCTCATTAATTGTCATGAGCATAAAGATGCTTTCTTCGTAACTGTGTTTCTTAGTATTTATAACCTATAGTATTTTTAAATAATTTCTCATTTTCTTAAAATTAAAAGCACAATCTAAAATCCAAATTAAACCAAAAAAAATTAGTACAATTTTCAACATATTAAACCGAAATTACCGGTGAAAATAGTAATGTTTTTTTTCTTCTCACGTGCCTTTGCTTTATTTAAACCGGATACAGATACGTTGCTATTAAACATCATCAAATTGAATTTTAGCAATAGTGTCGGTGAACCGAACCGGTCCGGTTCATCACACTCACGTTGTTTAAGTTTCTTACCAAGACAAAAGCACTATCAACACATGACCAGTTTCTGACAAGTAAAACCTTATCTCTTGCTGTTATAAACCCTACCAAATTATTTATTTTTGTTAGCATTTAAATATACCAATAAAAAATAAAACGAATATCGTGTGAAGACATTTAATTTTAATTTTAATTTTAATTTATATAATATGAAAATTTTTTAAAATAATATTATATCAAGTGAGTGATTAGTGGCATTGGCACATTTATAGAAACATATTCTCTAAATTTCAAAATTGTATATCTCTTAAGATTTTGATGGTGCCGCCGTCATCTCCGATGGCTAAATACGCCGGAACAAGAACTAAACCGGTTTTTTGTTTCTCCGACGTTGTTGTTTTCTTCGGTGGAGCTTTCATGTCACTTATTCTCGTTTGGTCTTTCTTCTCCTTCTCTTCAATTTCAAATCTCAGCGTTCAAACCGATGATTCCAATACTTGTTCACGAGGAATTGATATGCGGTACGATCCAACCGATCCGGTTTACTACGACGATCCGGATCTAACTTATACAATTGATAAACCGGTTAAAGACTGGGATGAGAAACGACGACGGTGGTTAGAGTTACATCCTTCGTTTATACCTGGAGCTGAGAACCGGACGGTTATGATAACCGGTTCACAATCGGCGCCGTGTAGAAATCCAATCGGAGATCATTTATTGCTCCGGTTTTTTAAGAATAAAGTCGATTATTGCCGGATCCATGGTCATGATATCTTCTATAGCAACGCGCTTCTTCATCCGAAGATGAATTCGTATTGGGCGAAACTTCCGGCGGTTAAAGCGGCGATGATTGCTCATCCCGAGGCGGAATGGATCTGGTGGGTTGATTCTGATGCTCTCTTCACCGATATGGATTTCNGCGGTTAAATCGGCGATGATTGCTCATCCTGAGGCGGAGTGGATATGGTGGGTTGATTCTGATGCTCTCTTCACTGATATGGATTTTACTCCGCCGTTTCATCGTTACCGGAATCATAACCTCGTCGTTCACGGCTGGCCTGGTGTGATTTACAATGATCGGAGTTGGACGGCGTTAAACGCCGGAGTTTTCTTAATTAGAAACTGTCAGTGGTCTATGGAGCTTATTGACACGTGGACAGGTATGGGTCCAGTGAGTCCCGAGTATGCTAAGTGGGGACAGATCCAACGGTCAATATTTAAAGATAAGCTTTTTCCAGAGTCAGATGATCAAACGGCTCTGATCTATTTAATGTATAAACATAGAGATGTGTATTATCCTAAGGTGTACCTCGAAGGAGAGTATTATTTTGAAGGGTATTGGTTAGAGGTAGTTCCGGGTTTTGCTAATATGACGGAGCGGTATCTGGAGATGGAACGAGAAGACGCCACGTTGCGTAGACGACACGCTGAGAAAGTAAGTGAACGATACGGTGCGTTTAGAGAAGAGAGGTTTTTACGTGGAGAAAGAGGCGGGAAAGGAAGTAAACGGAGACCGTTCGTAACGCATTTTACGGGATGTCAACCATGTAGTGGGGACCACAATAAGATGTACGATGGTGACACGTGTTGGAATTGGATGATCAAAGCCATTAATTTCGCTGATAATCAAGTGATGCGTAAATTTGGTTACGTACACTCGGATCTAGGCAAGAGTTCCCCTCTTCAACCTCTACCGTTCGATTATCCTGATGAGCCTTGGTGATGATTTTGTGTTTTTAAAATTTAAATGTTTTTTTTTTAACTCTTTAGAAGATGTGTTTTTTTTATATTTTATGAAATTATATAATCAGTGATCTGAAAAGTTGATTATGTGGAATCTTTTTTTATAGTTGAATTATTAGGAAAAAAAGTTTAAACTTTAAAAAAGATTTGATATAAATATAATTATTGTAGGGCATATGAAAATAAATAAAACAATAACTAAGTTGTACTTTTTTTAATGCGACTAATAAGAGTTCTCAATTAGTATATACTAAATAATATTGGGCCTCCAAAACTCGGCCCAATAGCCAATACACTCATTGTGTAACTTGTCTGAATCTGTTAGATCACTTGTCCGAGACAACTTTTCTAAGTTTAGACAACAAACTGTTGTGAAAGTGAGTTCAGTTCACACAACTAAAAGCATTTATGGTTCAATAATTTTTCACCTTAGATATTTAGAATAGTTTAATAAAATAAAATAAATAAAAACATTGTATTTCATAAATAGTAGATAAACCTATACAAAATAAATTTTTTATCACAATAAATATTATTACTTAGTTTAAAAGCCAAACGGGTGATATAAAATTAGCTAATACATAAATAAATAATTATTTTTAACACCGTCAAATATAGTTTATTGGACAAAATTATATTAATTTTTCAATTAGACATAAGCATTATTTTTTATTAAAAATATATTTTTATTAAAATTATATTTTGTTATAAATATATATATTATTTAATGTTAAATTTTAATATT
>KE158914.1:14200-29398 GCA_000411055.1 Leavenworthia alabamica | reverse complement strand
TGGTGTTTGATCTTCAGTTGACTTGTCATCCAAGCAATTGGATGACTTGTCACTGAAATTATTTGAGTTTTAGGGTTTTTCCGGAAATTTACAGATTTATGGGAAATCAGTTTTAGGGATCTCGGAAGAGTTTTTGGGGTTTATTTGAGTTGGGTTTGATGTCTGATTGCTAAATGTGACCTAAATATTTTAGGGGCATTTTGGTAATTTGGCAAGTCAGGGGCAATTTGGTATTTTCACACCTTTAGAGACTAAGGTGCGTGCATGACCGTGGTTTGATAATTGGTAATTTGGCAAGTTCATTTGACTGTACAGACTTGATTGTGTGTTTTGTTGATTGTGTTGTTGAGTTTGTGTGGTGTTTGAGCTATGTGGTTGATTGAGTAATTATTAAAACGAGTGTAGGTTTAATAATGAGTTTTAAACTGAGTTAAAATTTGAGTATTGAGTACAAATGGTTTAAAAATTTGAGTAAAACTTTGAGTAAACCATTATTGAGATTTGAGTTCTAGTCAGCGAGCATAATGAGTGAAAATCGCCTGACTAGAAGGGAAACCAGGCATAACGAGTAAAAACCAGTTTTTACGAGAAAATGTGGTGTTCGGACGTAACGAGTTAAAAACCGTTCATCACATATTGAGTGTGTTGATAACCGTGACATCAAACCGGTTATCACACATTTGAATAATTAAAATGAGAATTGAGAATAAAGAATTTGAGTAATTGAAAAATGAGTAAATTGAGAACATAGAGTTAAATGACTTGAGGATCAGTTACTCTTGTCTACAAAGAACCTAGCAGACGAGAGGATTGTCCACTCAGTATGTTTTATATACTGATAGCGTCATTTCGTGTGCGCAAGTAAAGAAAAAGAGAAGTTGTGATTGTGAGCTCGTGGTGTTGGAGCTGGGAGGCGATGGTATACTGGTTTCCGTGATGTTATTGTTTTATTTAAGTTATGTTTGAGAACCTAGAGGTGTCTAGGTAATTTGAGATATGAGTATTGAAGTTATGATTTTATTTATTAATTTATTTTATTGGAGTTTTAGATTATGAGATTTTTAAAGACTTCAAATTCTTAAAGAGTTTAGTGTTATTCAATTGTGATTTATAAAAACTCTATTAGAGTTATCTGTTATTGGTTTGATATTTTTAATGATTTGTTTAGAATCATTAAAAGTCATGTGTTATTGGTTGATGATTTTTAAAGAGTTAACTAAAGTCATGTGTTATTCAAATAAAATGATTTTAATACACTTTAATATCAAGTTTAAGTTCAGTGTTATTGATTGAATGATTTTAACTTTTTTTGTTCATATAAAGATTCTTTATAAATTTTTGAATAAAAATAAATACTCTCTATAAATTCTTTAAAGTGTACAATACTTATAATCATCATAAGTCTATATCAATCTCATTTGAATAAACCCCCCTTAGTAAATGTGTTAATAAATAATCCAGACTTTATAACAGATAAATATGAAATTATTGGTTAAGTAATAATTTTTTTAAAAATTAACGGTTTTGAGTATAGAGAACCTGATTGGGATACTTACATATCCTGAGTACATAAAACACATTCAAAAATTCATAAACCCAATGAAGAAATTCACACTCAAGAATCCGCCAAACAAACAACAAAACAACGAGACATGTATCAAAGAAACCAAGCAATCACATATAACTACAAGTCGACGTAACAAAAGAACCATTTACGGATATGCTCAAGAGTATGCTGATGTGAAGTCAAAATGAGATAGGAATTACTCTGAGTCCGAGAGAAGTCGTAGAAGAATAAGAAAGAAAGACAAAGCTGATGACGAACTGAAGCAAATGCAAGGTGAGTCAAGTAGCCTAGTCGATATAATTTTTAATTGGAGTCTGTTAGTTTAGCTTGTTTTTTATGTTGAATGTGATCTGTGAAATGGTGATGTGCCATTAGAAAAGCTTAAACTATTTCAATGGTGAATTAGTCTAATTTTGGTTACTTTGTATGTTTCAGTGATAAGTAATAATGAAGATTGTTCTTGTGAGTTTATCATTTACTTGTAGTTGAAGCAATAAAACATAAAAAAGCTTATAACTTAGCCTCTCCAACATATTCATATAAAACCAAAAAGTAATAAACTTTGAATACTAGAAAGATCTCAAAAGCAAAATACTAAATTAAGCATTGAATTATGGAAATTTAAAACCACAATTTTTTAGTATGTCAACACAACTAAATTTTTCATCTCTTTCATTAAGAGATTCTTACTACTGTTACGAAGAAGTTGATAGACTCAAGGTGTTAATACCAAAGAAGAAGAAGGAGACACAAAGTAAGTTGGGAAAGGAAGACTCTAAAAGTGGCTAGAAGATGAAGTATGTGAAAGACTCTACAAGAGACAGAGGCTTATCCTATTTCTAAATAACAAAAGCACTGTCGTTTTATATTTAGAAAACCCTACTCTTAAGTTGTATTTAAAAGCTTTTCGACTTAAAGGAAAAGAGAACAAAAACATTAATCAAACAAACAACTTTAAAGTTCCTTTCTTTACGTTTTTTTTAAATTATTTTCTTCACTATTTCATCTTTGTTAGAAATCATCTAACAAAGAGCTTCGATTATTTCTTTAAATGGCAAGACTCCACTTGAATCTTTTCTTTCATCATGCTTTACCTGAACCCTAGCATCATCTAACGTTTCCAAAACCCTAACATTTTTAGAAAAAGGTGTTGTCTTGGACTTAGAACTAGAAGATGGAGATTTCAAAACCCTAACTTTGGGTTCTGAATCAGCAAGAAAGGAAAGAGATGCTTTTCAGGAGGAGTACGGAAGACTTCATCGTTGATTGAATCGACACTCGTCGGAGAAGAGAATGAGATAATCGGAGTTTGAACAACTGCCGGCGAAATCTGGCTTCCAAGAACCTCAGTTCTGTCAGAGTCCGTTGAAGGAGCGTTGGGGTGGGCGAAAGGGCAATTTTTAAGGAAAGATTTCTGAGATGAAGTGACGCTTTCGAGTTTGCTCTCATCGTTTCCAACATTTTACGCCATTTTTGATGAGTGTGTGACTCTCCCACTGTCTAACCGCTTCTTATTAAGGGTTTGACTGGTTTAAACGCAATGAGTGTGAAACTATATAGAAGCGGATGATTACGATTTTAAGCGTTATGAAGCTGTTTAAACGACTTGTTTAACAATTAAAAACTGGAGAATTTGTGGCAAATTTGTGACTCGTTGACCAGCGGATAAAATAACGGTTAACTAAAAATTACTAAAAATATATAATTATAATACTAATAAGTTATAAATTTACTATTATTAAAAAATATGAATTGTTCATAAAATATCATAAAAATAAAATAATAAAAAATTAATTAATTTTAATTGAATTATTAATCATAGAAACATATAATAATTTAGAAGTCGAAGTGTAACAATCATTTTGTGAATTATGATTAAAATGTTTGACTTAAGTTTTTATTAAGTTATGATTTCTATGATTTGACTTTTATACTAGTTTAGTAGTTTATTAATGAACGATATATTTGATATTTTAAATATTTTATTTTATGATTTAATTTTTATATTTGTTTAGTTCAATTTTTTTTTTTTTTTGGTCAAACATTTGTTTAGTTCAATTTATAAGTATTTTAGAATGAATTAATTATTTTTTATTGTTTTAGAGAATATAATTGTATAGAAAATATTTTTTTAAAAACAATAAACGCAATCGTCTGCAACTGCAAACGCTTGCAGAAATGAGCTTTTAGAATTTAGCGATTTTAAACGGTTTAAAACGATTCAAAGCAATATCCATGATTTTTACAAAATGCTAATAATCGCAATCGTCAACAAATGCCGCGTTTGCAGGTGATAGCGGGAGAACCAATCAAACCCTAAAAGGAGAGCTCAATGTACAAATACCGATGTCGGTTTAGTCAAAATTTAATACCGGTTCGGTCATTGCCTGGTTTAAAATTCATTGGGCTGTATGAGGTGTACCGATAAAATAGTCCTAAAAACCAAAAAATCTGATTATATTTATTATATGAACCAAAACTAATTAAAGTCTTTTTTTTTTTTTGTCAACAAAGGTTTTTATTAATACGACCAATGAGTACAATACAAATCAATTTAAAAACGAAATTAGAAAATGTCCAACCCCTCTAATATTCATGACCTATTATTCCTCACTAATCGACCCAATACAAACAGACATGCTTGGAAAAACAGGGGCACGTGTCCTTCACACGTGAGAGGCTGTGCGACGTGGCGTAATCTGCACAAACGATTGCACGAACCACAAACCGCCTTCTGAAGACATCCACCAGATTGGCCAGAGCTCTGAGGACGCCGCCATCGCTGATTTTCTAATTCTGCGCTCCTTCGTCAATAGACCTTCCTTTGATGCTGATATTCATCTCGATAAGCTCATCTTCAACTAATTCATCTTCTCCGACCACCTCTCCCACCACCGTCACCATCCCGGAAACTTTTCCAGAGGGACAGGTTAAAATATTACGTCAGATTTGACTAGCAATCGAAGCATAAATTGAATACCGACGAAGTTGGATCTGGATCAATGACTTCTCGTTGGAGCTACAAAAGAATCTTTGCCGACATATTGTCGGACTTAAACCGGCAACAAGACTAGACAATAGACCGGTACAAGACCGGAAAGTTAACCGACAAGATGTGTGACATACACCGGCACTTGGATAATCAGGCGAAACTTTATTTACAACAACAAAAGAAAAAAAGAAAAAAACTTACAGACCAAAATGGCCAGATCTGATAAGAGATGAAGAAAACCAATGATTCTCTGAAAAGTTTAGTGTGTGAGAAGAGAATCTGGGTTAAAAAACTTCGTCAAAGCTTCTCGGATGTCGAGATTGATGAGTTTTGCTGGAGTTAAATTTTTGTTGATGCGAAATTGTGTGATTGGGTCTTTAAATCCAAAAGAATTAATTAAATAATTAAAAAGATCTGGGTTGGAAAACCCTTCAAAGTGTTAATTGTTAATTGATTTAAGAAGTTGAATTTTAAAAACCGCAAAAAATTAATAAATAATTTAAAAAAGTGGGCTTAGAAAATACTAAAGATTTTAATTATTTAAGTGATAAATTAAAAAGTAGGCAAAAAACCTAAAAGGATTTAAGTGATCACATAATTGGGTTTTTAATCTTAGAATTTTAATTTTGTGTTATAAAGATTTTAGGACTAAAAGGCTAGGAAATTGTTTTAAGTGATATCACTTAACAATTTAGAAATAAAACACAAATAATAATCCTAAGAAAAAAAAGCTAGTATTGGTTATGATTTTTGTGCCATCTTCGAAGAGAAAAAAAAGTTCTAAGTGTGACTCAAAAGAAAGAAAATGAAGTCTATACATGAAGATGATGCAGACAGAACTGATATGTCATGGTATAAAATACGTTTGACTTATCAAATTGATTCTAAAGGTAGTAGTTTTTGGTGGAGTTATAGGTCATATATTGCAGACGTGATTTAGACTGACGTGTATTCAATATTAGATCTCGAGTTGATCTATGATCAGATTTCTGAGATATTTTGTGAGCAGGTTCGACACATCTAGAGTTTGATATTCAACGGTTGGATTGTGAATTGGACGGTTAGATTTAGTTCTATGACTTAATCTTTGAGGATGATTGTTTCTCTAAGTTTTTAGATTATTTAATTTTACGAATTTTCTAGAAAATTTTAGATTTGGAGGAAATCAGTTTTTGGGATTTGAAAAGAGTTTATGGGATTAATTTGAGTTATTAATCTCTTACGTCAGACAATTTATTCCTAATACAGAACATTTAAATGATACTGTCTTAGAACGAGAGGAAATAAAACTTTAGATTGGTCAATGATCCAACTTATCAGGCTGATCATATTTATCAAACTATTTTTGACATGGATGTAGTCCGGGGTTAATGCTAGTACATCTATAATGCATGAATAAAAAATTGTCTATTGGATTTTCAGTCAAAGGACTCCTGTAAAGCAAAGATGTGACTGAAAAATTCTAGAGAATGACTTACCTTAAAACTTTTTAAAAAAATTATATAAACCTTAATTTCTTTTGAACAACTGTTTTTTAATATCATAACTTATGACTAATTTTTATAGTAAAAACAAGATCTCAAAAGATAAAATTCTTGCAATAAACTGATCATTTCAGCAATCGAATTCTTCTACTGTTTTCATTTTATAGTAATAATCTTGACATTAAATTCTTTTTTGAAAGAAATAATCAGTACTCTGCAAATAAAAAATATCATAAAAACTATTATGAGGAGGATAAATTTTAAGTTTTTAACATCTAATTATAAAACATAATAATATAATTTAGTTTTTTTTTGTCCACAATAGTATAATTTAGTCATGAAGCCGAATACATATACATACACGTACATTTGTGAAAAAAAAAAACAAAATGAGAAAGCGTTACCGTTTAGGTGTAGCCAAAACTATTTCAAATCACAAGAGATATTAGATATTAGCAGACTCTGAGACTCAGATATGAGTTTGAATTGAAAAGTGGTTTCAAGTTTGGATGAGGCCGATAAAGCCAACCCCACGAAAAAGCTCACAAAACCCATCTTTTTAATTTCCCCACCACTCCGAGGATTCATTACTAAAGCACCATTTTGTCCACAATCACTAAACCCTAAAAATCTTTTAATCCTTTTCATGTTTCTTCTTACATTTCCCAATTTCTTTTTAATTTCTGAGAAAGTGACTTCCTTTTGAAATTTGATTCCTTTTCTAGTCTTTCTGCAATGATTCCGTATTTTGAATTAAGGGTTTATTATAAAGCTGAGACTAGAGTTTGGTTTATTCATGAACAATCTCATAACAATGGGTGCTCTTAGAAGAAATGTTAGTTTAATTGATTCAAAGGGTTGTTCTAAATTGTTTCAGTCTCCTCTTACAATGTCTCAATCTAATGGTCCTTTCTCTTCTCTTATCATTTGCGTCACTGGTTTATCCAAAGGTATAATCTTTTCTTTGATTCTTATTCACAATTGAGAATCTCTTCCTTTTTTAGTTTGATGTTATATAAATAAAAGTTGTCATCTTTTTGACCTTTAGATCTTTGTTTTGATGTTGTGATATGTTTATTTTGCTTTGTTTCTTTGGCAGATGCAAGAAAACAAGTCAAGGAAGCGACAGAGAGACTTGGAGGCGAGTACAGTCCTCATCTTCATACGCAATGTACTCATTTGGTTGTTCAAATATCCTTTTTCATTTCTTTTCATCTTCCATGGAACTTGAAGCTGTTCATATTCTGGTGTAATATGATTCTTGCAAATATAGTTTATCATTTGACTACATTTTATGGGATTCTTAACAAAAGCTACAGCTCATGTGGACGTAAGTTTGAACACACTTTGAAACATGGGTCAAGAAATGGTCTCTTTGTTGTTACAATTGCCTGGTTTGTGGACAGTGTCAAGAGAAACAGTAAGTTTTTAAACCAATTTTAATTTTTTTTTTGGTTTTATAGTCAAAAGTAAGGAGTTAGTATCATACATATGACCATTTGTTTTTGGTTGTTACTGCCTCATAACAAATTGGTGAAAGCTTTGCTTGTAAACACAGAAACAAATATTTGCTTCTTATAGTTTGCTTAGACAGATTCTTTGATATTGGGATAGTTTGATCAGCTTCAGTTCAGTTATTTGTTAATCAAAATCATTTGCAACAGATTTTCTTGAGCTAAAAATTAGTATTTATGTGATATTATAGTCAGGATGAGTGAATCACTTTACAAAGTGAAACAACTTGGACAAAATACCGAAAAGGCGGATGACCTGAGCCGGGTTTTTGATCTCGAATCTATTTGTCGTCCTCGTCAAATTCAGCAAGCTACAGATTTTGGCACATCAAAGAAGTATAATCAAGTATCTTCTTCAGGAACAGAATCTGCCACAAGTAGTGGAGACATTTCTCTTGCTGACCACTCCATATATGTTGATTCGGACATTTCGGATGAACTCCGGCTTAAGGTAATTTGCAGGTTTCGTGATTCAAATAATCATTATCTCATTGGAAGCTTTCAACTTGCAGGCCAGGTTGAACGACCTTATCTGTGAGTCTCTTAGATTGAATTTGGTTTTGCTTTAGGTGTTAAAGGTTGCTGGGGATCAAGGAGCAAGGGTCATAGATTCATGGTTTATTGGTTGCAATGCAAGTCTTGTCGTGTGTGAAGGTGCTTCTGTCAAGAGATATACTGGTCATGTCAACACCATTGTCTCAGTGAGTTCTTTTTTATATCATAGTTTAGAATTGTATTGCATTCTCCAGAAGGTCTATTACCGTTTGTTTTGACACTAAATGTTATGTAATTGCTGTGTTGCGTTGTCTTGTCATACTAACACGTTTGCTATTTGCATCAGCCACTATGGGTTCTGAAAACAGTGGAGAAACAACAACAAAGACTTGTTCACATGTCACCTGATTTAGCCAGACAATTAGGATTAATGCTTGAAAATATTGAAGATGGTGCTTCAATGGAGGTACTTTATATCTGTTCATATGTTGTGATTTCCTACTATTCTTTCAAGTTAAGTGTCAAGAGTAACAGTTGCGAGGTTTCTCGGTATAAATGATGTCACAGAAACATTGCAGTGAAGTTAATCCTCAAGATAATCTTAAATTCAGAAGTAAATCAAAAGAAGAAAGAAAAGAGACTGTAAATATAGCTAAAACCGGGGTTAGAAGACGCCGAGCTCGCCATATGCAGGTAACTGTTATCTTATTTTCTTCCCTGAAGTCTTAATAATTTTCTTTCAGGTAATAATTTCAGTGCTTGTTCACTTTTGGATGTCTCATAGACTTGTCAAAACCCAATTCGACGCATAACACCGAACAGCCTACTGGAGAATATTTGCTGGACCATATCTGAAGCAGCTTCAACTGCCACTGTTTTTACTGATTCTTGCAGCAACATCAGTGAACCCCAGCCTTGTGTTGCAGAAGATGGGAAAGATAAAGGGTCAGATCCAGTGGCTTCTTTCTCAAACTCAACCAGAGCACTCACTGAGAGGTCATCTAAGTTCTTTTCATGTTCCATGATTCACATAATGCTACTGTCTATGGCCATCTAAGTTCTTTTTCTGTTTTTTTCTTCTGCAGCGAGAAGACGGAAGTGATATTTAAAGACAACTTCCTTACAATTCTATATCCAACTGATCGGTTCTCGGAGATGGGACCTTCTTCACAGACTTATTTCAGTGATAATGGTTTCACTTGCCTGCAAATTCTAAACTATATCCACAGATTTTACCAGGTAAACTAATGGTTTCATGAGCCTTGATCAGATGTGTTTATGATTGTATATTTGTAGGTTTAATATTCACAATAATTAAATGCTTGTATTGATTTTTCACAGGAGAACTTGCCGGATCATGAAGTAGAGGTTGCGATTCACACAGATTCGAGGCACGCTGACCGTTTGAGAACTGTTTATTGCAACAAAGAGTCATCAGATGATGAATACATGGCTTTCCCAAGAATAGAGTTACTAGGAAGCAGGAAATGTTTCGAAATGCTTAAGCGTGTGAATGGAGAAAACAACAGTAATGTGTATGAGCTCATGATTAGAGCTTGATCTTTCTTTTACAATACAAAACAGGAACTAGTATTGCTTTTTAATGTACAAAATTCACCTTTTTGGCTCATAAATTTGAAACTTTAATCGTGTGATGTACATTGAATCTAACAGAACTATTTCTAGATGAAATTAGTATGGCATATGGCGATGTGGAAGATCTGAGTGTTGCTGAGAGAACTCTATCATAGAAATATTGTGTATGTAGAGTTGTTTGTTTTCGCATTCATACAAAATATCTATTTGTTTTCGCATTCATACAAGATTTACCTTTTTGATTCGTAAATTTAAAACTTTAATAGTCTGATGCACATTGAATCTGACAGAATATGAGCATTTCTAGAAGAAACTAGTATGGGAGATGAAGAAGATCCGAGTGTTTCAAAAAAAGTTTATATATCATAGAGATGTCGTATATATATAACTATTTGTCGAAGAACTTTATGTTGTCGAAGAAATTTAATCGTAGAATCATCGTAAGTAGAAATTGTTTTCCCAGTCATAAAAATGTAATAATAATGTAACAAATGATAAAAAAAAAGGAGAAAAATATTATAAAAATCCTCGACTTTCAAAAAATAGAAGTTTAAAGTTTCAATTTTGAAAATGTAATTTAAATGCTAAATTTTTTGATGACTTTTAAATTAAATATCAAATTTTTGTTGACTCGACCATTTAAGGCATGTTGTTAAATCGATGGATGAAAAAAGTTTACGGCGTTAGTAATGTCTGTTATAATATGCCTTAAATGGCCTAATCAGCGAAAGTTTGATATTTAATATAAAAGTCAACCAAAAATTTAGAATTTAAATGACATATTTTAAAAATGTTAAAATTTATAAGAATATTATACAAAATGGTCAACCAATTAAATATTTAAAGATTTCAGGTAGAAAAAATATTGTTAGATTATGTTCTCTTAAATCTTTAAGATTGTTTTATTAGTTAACGGTTAAAACGTTAAGTGTTAGCGATAACAAGAAAATTCTTTTAGTTTATTTTAATTACATTCGGGTATTTTAATTACATAAATTTGGTATTTTTTGTATTTTGATTACATGTATTTTAGTTATTTTTGAATATTTTGGTTATAATTTCATTTTTTTATATATGTATTTTGGTTCTTTTTGGTATTTTGATTATAAACTGATTACTTTTTATTATATACAGGTAGAACCGATAAAGTATCTAATCATATCTGAATATTTTTTGGATTTTTATTAAAATCAAACTGGACAAAATAGGTTCGGGTTCTGTTTGACACCTAATTTATTCGGTTTGGTCCTAATGAAAATCCAAAAAATATTCGGATGTGATTAAATACCTTATTGGTTCTACTTATAAATAATAAAAAAGTAATAATTTTAAAATCAAAGTACCAAATTAAAGGCATTTAAAAAAAAAAATTGAGTATAATAATATATTTTAAAAATTAAAGGCATGTTTTAAAAAATTTAGTATAATAATATATTTTAAATTCAATTTTTTTAAAACAAATTATTTGTTATGTATAAAATAAATTTTTTTTGATTTTTTATAATATAAAATTTTGTTTTATGGATTTGAAAATATATAACTAAAATGCATGTAAACAAAAATACAAAAAAAAACAAAATTTATGTGATTAAAATATTCAAATATAACTAAACTACAACTAAAAGATTGTTTGGTTATCGCTAACACTTAATGTTTTAACCGCTAACTAATACTATAATTTTAAAGCTTTAAGAGAACATAATCTAACAATGTTTTTTACCTAGAATTTTTAAATATTTAATTGGTTGATCATTTTGTACAATATTTTTATAAAATTTAATTTTTTTGAAAATATCATTTAAATGCTACATTTTTTTGTTGACTTTTAAATTAAATATCAAACTTTCATTGACTAGGTCATTTAAGACATGTTGTAACAAAAGTTATTAACGCCGTAAACTTTCTCGGTCCATCAATTTAACGGCATGCCCTAAATAGTCGAGTCAACAAAAATTTGATATTTAATTTGAAAGTCAACAAAACTACTACTGTGGCATATAAACCGAAACTGTAAACAAAAAGCCATAGAATCAACAAAACATTGTTGTAACAGATAGAAATACAAAAAGTATATTAACAGAACAAACCTAAACCTTTCATTCTTTTTGTTTTCTTTTCCGGTTGTGTATCCTATACAAGTACATGGCTTTGATCTGTCAGTATATGATGACTCTAAGGAGACCAGCCTGAGGCTCAGCAAACTCAAGGCCTTCTTCTTCGAGCAGGTACCGCTGTACAGCAACAGGAAGTCTAGCTGGAGTGCGGGAACCCCTTGTGTGGTGACCAGTCCCTACACATATGTAAATCTGAAGCCTCTCTTGCGTTGCTCGAGCTGTGCTCCTCAACACACTTAGTTCATGCTTCAACACCTGAAGTGCTTCACTAACATGTAAACCATGCAAGTCTATCATTCTCTCGTTCCCTCTACTGTTTCCTTGACCCACCGGGTTCCTGTTTCATTTTATTACTCATAGTCTAGTTAGAATAGAGATACTAAGGAGATGTAATGCAGAACGTTAAAGAAGTCAAACCTCTGATGGTAAATGGCTTCTTGAGCTTTCCCATGAGCAGCTTTCATCTGCATGTTATGTAACTGTCCCTTGACACTTAGCTCTTTAGCTAAAGCCTTATTGCCAACAAGGTAGGCCTGTTGTGCCTACGCTCAACCAGAAGCAACATAGAATATAGACCGTACATGACTAATGCAGAAACATAACACGTTAATATAGACATTAATAAGCCCATAATTGGCTTTTAAACTATCATCTGGAATTGCAGTTAAGACTCAAAATATTTATGATTTACTACGATTTCGAAAATCAAAGGAGAGATCACCCTCAAGGTTAGCCCTCATTACACGCCCTTTAACATGTATGTCTATATGCATCAAATGGAACTTCACAGCTACACACAGACCTGGCTACACAGTAAGAACATTGGTATATAAGTATATTATACCTGTTCGAAGTATACATTCCTCAGACGTGCGTAGTCACGTGCTTCCTCGCGTAAGTTAGAATACATATTCCCTGTTCATCCCCAGAAAAAAGAGAGCCATACTTGCAACATAAGTCCAATCAGATAATAGATGTATAACAAGACTGATATAGTTATTTCTAAAGTTTGTTAAAAAGGAAAAAATATTACCAACTGCATCCCCGGTCTCAACCCAGACAGGAGAAGGCCGAGTTTGGGATCGATTTTGCAGCTTATCAGAATATATACTTTTGTAAGTGCCAGCAGAAGCATGAGAAGTTCTGCTTGAGCCAATAGATGAGTCTGCTAAATTGTTTCGTTCATATTTCCACACACCAGAATCCTGAGAGGCTAACTTCTTGACAGCAGAAACATAATCGATTGAACCAGGTTGAAAAACTGATGAGTTTGACTTAAAGAAAAACATGTTATCATTCTTTTCAGCAGATTGGTAATGATTTCCAGTTCGTTGCAAATCATCCCGACAAAACTGGGCCGGAATACCCGAGTTATTTGAGATGCTAAGGGCAGGAAAATCCATGGGAGTTAGAGTAGGAGGAGTAAAAGGCTTAGGGCTTATGCTCTGATTCAAGCCACTATCCACTTGTAGCTACAGCAAAAACATAAAAGTTAACACTTGTGGGCATAACAAGAAACAAACACACTTAAAATAGCATTATTAGAGATAATGGCAAAAACGGAAGTAAACAAAATCACTCTTAAAATATCATAAGCACAGATCCTAATCCTTTATAACATTATGAGAAGCTACATATGGCCAAGACACAGTGCATCCAAAGACATGAAAACATAAAAAGTTAATGAAACATCAATGAAAGCTATGTCGTATATTGTGAATAGATGTATACCTCAAGCTGAGTAAGCATCTCAAGTGTCAAATGCAAATCACATCCATTAGCAAAATAAACTTCTGCTAGACTTTCAGCAGCAAATCCAGGGAACTTAGAAGCAAGAAATTTCACAGGGTTCACTTCAATTTCCCCTGGATTTTCGTTAATGAATCCATGTCGAGAGTTCTCACCAAAAGGGTTTACTTCCTTGTCATAGCCAAGAAGCTGCTCAGCATTCATAATCTGCTTATCCGAAGGCTTTGAACTCAGATGCACAAATCTCGAACGTTGAGGATCTTCCCCAAATGAAGACATAGGATAACTAATCTTCTCAGCATTAGTATTATGTGAAGCTAATCCAAGTTGGTCAGAAAACATGTATCCTCCACTAGGAGAAGGAAACTTTTCAGTTTCATTAGCATCATATAAGGACAAGCTAGCTAATGAAAAGCTCCTGGATCCATAAGAATTATCATCTTGAGTCATTAAGTTGAAATCAGGAGTTATATCATCAGGAAGATGATGACTCCAAAACTGATGTGCTTCTTCATCTGAATGATGTGATACAGATGATTCTGATCTATCAAACACAGCTTTCCCAATAGAAGAAGAAGAAGAAGCTAAAAGCTTTGGTGATGAAAAATCTAAAGTAGTTGTAGTTGTAGATGAAGGAGACTGTAAAGTAAATGGAATAAACTCAGCAGCATGAGGATTCAAAGCTGTTGGTTTGCTAACAGTCTTTGGATCACTTGATTTATTGATTAAGCTCATTGTTTCAACAAATTGGTAATTAAAAAAATTGCAAATTTAGTCAAAAACACAATTGAGGAACAAGGAAGACTATAAAAGATTATAGTTTTTTTATCCAAAACCTGCAAAAAAAAAGGAGGTTTATTACTCAAAATGAAACCTTGCAATAGATTTAGCTTTTATTAATAAAATTTACTTAGAAAAAAAACCAACACCTGAAGCCATTGCAGCTTCATACTTATTTTTAGCTGACTCTTAATATAACGAACTTAAAACTATTAAATTCGTAAATTAAAACTGTTTGAGAGATTGAATAGAATTGAATCTCACCTAATTCTCCACAGCATCGTCATAGGTGTTGACATGTAAGTTAAGGTTTTTCTCTACCTGTTGATTGAGTCTTTGATTTCTTAAGAATTGTGTATAACGGAGTGAGAGGAAGAAGAAGAAGAAGAAGGGATCTAATGACGAAAGAGAATTGTTTTTTTTTATGCTGTTGTTGTTTCTTAATCCTTATCACAAAGGATTGTGACTCGATAGATTTTTGCGTGATTAAAATCGTTAGAAAATAGAAATATTTGAGAAGGAAAATAAACAGAATATTCTCTTTTTCTTTTTTGTCGTCAAATAGAATAGTTAGTTGGCTTTAATTATGTCAAAATAAATGATTTACTGTATTATTCTCCCAAATTGAGATTTATAAAAGTTATGTTTCCTTCATATTTCTCCATGCTTTTGAGAAATTCTGATTTTGAAACATACATGCCTGTCTCTAGTGTAATACCCCGACCGCCACCGTCCGTGAGCACACCAATGTCCCCTCTAGGCCCATGGACGACTCCATGTCCTCTCTAGGTCCATTGGGCCTCCACGTCCTTTCTAGGTCCATTGGGCCTTACCCTCGTCCGACGGTCGGTGCATTATTTTTCTGAGGCTCAAGAACTTGTTTACTGTCCTTACAAATCACCACATG
>KE158913.1:2170-14908 GCA_000411055.1 Leavenworthia alabamica | reverse complement strand
ATCCATAGAAAGAATGGTTAGAACCACAACCACAGAAACTACCAACACCATTTTGGTTTTGTGTTGTAGAGTGGTGAAGAAATGAAGAACTGTTTTGAGTATCTTTAGAGCCGCTTTGAGTGCAACTTTATAATAGAGATGAGGGTATATTAACTTATCGTTGAACAAGGAACAGTCAACATTATTTGCAAAATAAATTGGATCCCCAATGAGAGGTGCTGTGATGACTGATGATATACGATAGATATAGAAGTAAATCATGTATTTCCAATATGATATTTGACCAAAGACCAAAAATAAAATATGGTATACCAAAAAGATTAGGTATTGTTGACCACTGACCAGACTAAATATATCAAAACCATTTTCCATCAATAGTTTCAAGTGTGATGTGTATTCCCTTCAATCTTAGGCTGCAAATGGTATTAAAAAATTGTACAAGATGAATAAATTAGATAAAAAATATTTGAGTTGAATATTGTTCAATTCATTCAACTCCAAAATAGGAAATGAATGAATTGAATTAAAAAAAAATTTAATTTATTTATTTGTTCAGTTTTTTGGTTGAATAACTTTTCAACTTCTAAAATCTCAAATGGTGAACTTTTGAATGAATGATCCATTCAACCATTTTTATTCAATTATTTGGGTTATCTTCATTTGTGGTGTTTTAAATCTTGTAAAATAAATATTTGGGTTAGATAATTTATATTAAATTGGTTATACATTATCTAGTCAAGTTTATTGATTTAATGTGGTATACTTAGAAGTATCAAAGTGAGTCATTAGTCTATAATTTATGATGAGTATTTTGTAAGATTTCTATCGAAATTTTATCAGAAATTTTCGAGATATTAAAGTCTATAAGAAATTCCATCTGTTTTCAGCATTTTTTCTTGCAGTATTGGTTTATTCGAGTTATTCTGTTAAAACATAATCTATTTAAATCGGTTAAACCGAATAATTTTTATTTATCTAAAATCAACCGAACTGAAAACCGAAATGGAATTAAAATTACTTATATCGGTTTGATCACTTGAAACGAAATAATCCTAAACTGATCTATTTCGGATCATTTTTTGGTAAACCAAACAACCAGAACCGAGTGCCTCGTACTAGCAACATAAATCACTCAAAAAAATATGCTTCCTCTGTTTTTATAGCAATCTTGTGTATTATTAGGCATATGAAAAATATATCTGATGGAGCTTCATTTCATATTCCGAGATTGGTTTTGAAAAATCCACCGGTTCTCTATCAACGGCATCACTAATTGTCCACTATTTTTTTATTATTTTTTCTAACACACGTAACTAATAAATTTAATATTTTATTAATTCAATAATAATTATTCAATTTCATCGACAAACTCAGAATATATAATATCTTGATTAACTAATAAACTTTAGTATTAGTCGGACTCGATAAAATAATAAACTCAACAAAACAACACAATGCAATAATAGTTTCACAAACTCTGCAACCATATTTTATTTTTACATGCACATGAGATGATGCATTAAATATTTAATAAATACTGAGTGGATAAGCATCTCTCATCAGCTCATTCCAAGGATCTAATGATTGTTCAAGCATTAGTGATCAATCAGTTAAATCAATAGTGGATAAGCATCTCTCAGTTAAATTTTAGCTCATTATTTCTCCTACATCCCAACTTAGATTCTAGTAGTTAAGTTATCCAACTCTAAACCAATTAACCACACTAGTGATCACTCTCACTATATAAAAATAAAACTACTCCAATGATAGAATCACTCTGGAAATAAATCACCAATTACAATGGTTACCCATTAAAACTCAAAACACCAAGATTTTTATTGATTTCTCTTATAGAATTCTTGGTTTCTTATAGTTTATCTCAGTTGGATTAGTTATTCTGTAATACCAAATTATTTTTTTTATTAACTCAATTACCATGGATTTCCTCAATTCATTCTCAGGCAACATACACAAATTGTAATACCCTGTCATCTTCCTTGAGACATCTCATGTTCTTTATAAGCCCGTGGGCAACCTCATGCCCTCTCTTGAACCATGGACTTTCACGTCCTTTTTATGTTCATTGGATCTCACTCTCGTCCGATGGTTGGTGCACTATTTTTTGAGGTTCTAAGACTTGTTTGTTATCCTTACAAATAACCATATGACCTTTTCATGTGTGTTTTTGATGAGGACCTCAAATCTGCCAACAACATGTTGGTTAGATTTGGACCAGACTTTAATCAGAAATTCACGAATTAATACCAATATGCACTCAAAAGTAGTTTTATGTCCGATAAAGAAGAACAAAGCAACCAAGTAAAGATTCTATAGAAATCACATGTATTGTAAAATTCATATCTTCTGATTCTAAGGAGCTTTTGACCTGATTCCAAATTTCAAAACTTTCATATTGAGTAAAGATTACATAAAAATCTACCCGGTTGCTTTGTTCTTCTTTATCGGATATAAAACTACCTTTGACTGCACATTGGTCTAAATTTAAAATTTTTTGATTAAGATCTTATCCATATCTAACCAACATGTTGCCAGATTTGAGGTCTTCATCAGGGTCGGAACTCTGAGATTTTTTTTGCACCTGTTATCTTCGGTATGAGGCATACGTGGGTTTCGTTGTGATGATCCTGAAATTTTTCGGTATATATTTAACTATTTCAGACAAAACGGTATTGATATCAGTTTTGAAATTTCAATTACACAATAATTACTAATTTTGAAATTTTATTTGATTATTTTTATTAATTTTATGTCATCTATTTGAATCTTTGTTATCAAATTAATTCAAATTTATATTTTATTACTAAATAGTTTTTCATTTACCGTTGCAAACCAAGCAAAATAATTTTATCAAGTAATGTTAATGAATTAATGTTATAAATACTGAATTCTGTTTAATAACACTCGTACAGTTTCAAAATTCAACCTATAAATACAGTTAAACCTCTATATATCATTATATATTTCATAAATTATTAAATTAATATATGCATATAAAATATAACTAAAACAAATTAATGAAAATGGTTCTAATATTATTTGTTTATTTCGTAAATTTGAATTTTTGTTAAAGTTTATCTCCAACGTTTTCTTACTATATCAATTATTAAAAAAGTTGTATTTGTTTCTCAAATTGCACCTAAAAATATGAAGAATTCTAGAAGCAAATTTTCTAATGTAAATATGTCTGAAACATTGTCTTCAACTTCTTAATTTAATACAAAAAATTATTAAAATTAATAAAAATCTCTACAAGTTAACATTTATGTAAACTAGTAAAATCTCTAAAAGTTAATATTATCAATACCATTTATCTTGGTCAAAAGACTTTTACTTTAGGTTTATCTACCAAATTTTCATCAAAAACAATTTTCACTAGAGTTTATTATCATTATATAGTCTCCAAGATAATAAATTATAAATAACCTCAAGCTATATGATATTCAAGTGATGGAGACGCCCAACGGCATGTAGTACCTGGAAATCACAATAAAAACTGAGATTTAAGTTTAATATTAGCTAGACAAAAAGGATGAAACAAAATAGTTCCATCATGAGGTTGTATACAATAACCCCGTTGGCCCGTTATGTCTCTCTCAGATTGTCAGTGGACAAACAACGACTATTTAGATGTAGACATTCCCAGCCGTTAGATTGGTTGAAGAAAGTCAACGACTACTTTCTGTTACTCTTTTTTCTACCAGACCCAGAAGGAGAAGTATTGGTAGATATGGGCAAGACGTCCTTCGTCTCTGAGACTGACACCTCACTCTCCCCATCCATTTGGGCCATTAGTTTTCCAAGCTGCGAGTTTCAACAACATATTTTGAGTAAGTAAGCGTTGTAATATACAGATCAATAACACAGGTAATATTGTATATATGAACATTTCTTTACCTGTTCTTCCAATCCCTGAATCATTTCCTCCTTTTCCCCAACTGCCTTCTTCTCCCTAATTCAATGCTAAGTTTCATCAATTAAAAATAACAACAACATTCAACTGTAAAATTCCTAATGGCAAAATAACGTAACCTTGCTTCCATTTCTGTAATCTTGGTGCTCCACACATCCTTATTTTTCACAAGATTTTCGTTCAACTACATAGGAGAAAACAGCAAGTCAATCCTCCACATAAATCTAACTAGATCTTGCTTTCTATTTATGACAACTTTCAAAATGAAAGCTAGATACTCACATCTTCAAGAAATTGCTTCTCTTTTACACATCTGTCAAACCTGCTTTGTAGCTTCTGTAGTCTCTGGCTTATTGCCTTCCTCCCAGCTTCTGAGACTTTCTGTTCGGTTTCCTCTTTCACATTTTGTAGCAACTTTTCAAAATACTATAATAGATGAAAAGATTTTTAGAAAAGAATATCTTAGTCCTTTTGGTAGACAGAAGTAACACTTAGATGAGTGAATCAGAAAATGAAACTTCAAGAGACAAGTAGTCATCAAGACAATAAAGGCTAACAGAATAGGTGCTTACTTGTTTTTGATTCTCTAGCTGTGCCTGGAGAAGTTCGTTGTACTCAGTAATGATCTGTGGTTTAAATAAATAAAAAATGGACGAGGCACTAAATTAAGTTAAGAATACAAAACTACGAAGATTATGAAAGATGAAACAGAAGCACTACCATATCCACTTTGCTGTTCAAGAGAGCATCAGTCATTCCACCGTCAGAATATTCACAGCTTCCACAACCATCCTTGCTTAGACTACCATGAGAATTCAACTCAACTAGTTTGCCATCAGTTTTGGACTGAATAAGCCGGTGAACATAATTGTCACCAGCATAATCCCAAACACGCTGTGTTTCAAGCTCAAGTGAATAGCAATGTTCTGTCTCCTCCCAATGCCTTCTGGCATGCCCTCCCTTGTACCTACGAGAAGTATTTAACAAAGAGAAATATATAACCTAGGAAGAGCAAGAGGGTAACAAATATTTTTGCAGATTGCAGGAAAATACAATCCATACCTCCCGCAACCAACAACCCCACAGATAACACACATCCAGAGATTTTCCGTTGTCTGGCAAACACAACATACTGAATTTTCAGGTTGCTGTTGGCAATATCGACAAACCTGACGGCAAAAAAAGAACAACCACAAAGATACATGAAGAAGTCTAATACAACATTAAAACATTACATAACTGATAGAAGAACCTTACTGGGCAAGAAGAATCTGGCCAATTAGAAATACATGAACAATGGAAGGAATGATTGCACATGGTTGTGAGAATGCCACCAGTGTCTTGGTCCAATCTCTCTGAAACATGAGCATAAAAGACCTAATTTTACACCTTCTAGAGGTAGAATAAGCTATATTTCTGCACAAGCTTGAGTAATTCAGGTAAAGACTCTACCAAGACAAACTGGGCAAGTAGGTTGCTCTATCGGGCCAGCGGCAGAAGGCTGTGTATGGTCAATAGATCCACTATAACCGGTAAACTGAACATCTAGAGTAAAAAGCAGGTGACAGACATCTTCCTGCGAAGAATTGGCAGCCAATAATCACAAAGATGCAATTGATTTCATATTCAATGTTGAAATATATCTGAGATACGTTGACTTCAACAAAATCATACCTCCAGAGAATTGAATTGTTTCCCTCTAAAATGCTGGTAGAATGTATCAGTAGATTCTTGACTATCAAATCTTATCAAAATGCTGTATCTATTTTCAATCCCATCATTCCTGTAAAGATCAAAAGCCATAAGCAAAAGAACTCGTCCTTACTCTTCTACACTACCAATACAAATGAAACTCAAAAGTTAGCAAAATCTACAATGCCATGAAGAGAATTTACTTTTCTTCTCTTACCTCACCGTTCGCATTTCCAGTATGTGCTGAATGAAGGAGCCGCAGAACTGGCAAAAATCTGCATAGGTCATATGGTTGGGCACCCCAAGAACGCAAACAAGAGGGTTCCTTCCAATCTAAAGGACAACAAAACTTTCCAGATTCAAAAGCACAAATCGATGCAATTAAACGAAACAAGGCATAAAACTAAGACGGATCATAACAGAGAGAAATCTTACAGGTAGAATCGAGGAGGAGGAAGAAGAAGACGGCGAAACTGCATCGTCGGGAAATAGATGCATTACGCCGCGTGTCTCCCCGATTCTAGGGTTTCCAGAAGAAAAATGAACTGTCTGGGTCATATTGGAGAGAGACGATTCACCTGAAACACTTTCCAATGGTGATATGACCGATTCTTCACCGGCGATTAGGCTTGAAGTTGAGGGTATCATCTCGCCGCCGGAGAAAACAAACGAGTTTCGTGCATGTACAACGGCGTCGCAATGGGGATCTCTCGCACGCTTTAGTAAAATATTATCCAGTGAGACTCTGACACGTCACTAACTCCACCACGTTATATTTTATTTTTTGTCTCAACTCCACCAGGATATTTATTTTACAGAAAAAACTCCAAATTTTCAATGTTATCAAACATGTCTCGCTAATCACTTAATTACTTAAACATCACAGAAAATTTTCGCTGATGAAACTGAGACTCTTCGTGTACAAAAACACTTATTATTGGAAGATAGACAATCTCTTCATGATTAATTCACACTCTTCAATGTTTTACAGATGATTAAACAGAGGCTGGAATTTGGGAATCCACTGACTTCAGAACCTCCTCTCCCATCTCCTTACAGCCCACCAGTTTCTGATCACACATCGTTCAAAAAGATAAACGCATTAGTACTGTTGTTGTTGCCTGCTTGTTATAATAAATACTTTTCTAACATTAATTCATAAAGGTTTTAAGGAAAAGGAAACATGTAATAAAAGTGGTTGAGGGAAACGTACAGTTCCTGCGGAGTAAATATCTCCAGTTCTGAACCCTTTGTTCAGAGCAACCAACACAGCATCTTCAATTCTCTTGGCTGCCTTTTCTTCTCCAAGTCCGTATTTCAGAAGCATCGCAGCGCTGAGGATGGTTGCCAATGGGTTTGCCTTATCCTGAAAATTCAAACAAATGAGAATTTGTAATTTTTCTTTGTTGACATACAAGCAGGTTTGATGAATAGAATTAGAACCTGTCCAGCAATATCAGGTGCAGAACCATGTATAGGTTCAAAGAGTCCAGGACCCTGTATCAAACAAGTCAGTTGTACGTTCAAACATTATCACATTGCTGGCACAGTCAAATATCAGATTATTTTTAATTATACCGAATCACTGAGACTAGCAGATGGAAGCATCCCTATGCTTCCTGTTATCATTGAAGCTTCATCGGATAATATATCACCAAAAATGTTGTTTGTGACAATGGTGTCAAACTGCATTTATGAAACCATCAAATCCATTACACAATTCCCACATAGATGCGCCATCAACCAAGACTAGTTTGGCAAATGCATGTACCTGTTTTGGGTCACGAACAAGCTGCATCGCAGCATTGTCAACATACATGTGCGACAGCTCAACATCAGGATATTCAGAGGCTATCGCTGTTACTCGTTTCCTCCATAAAATTGAGGCCTGGATATAAGAAAATTGCACTGGCTTCAGTTGTATGCTTTTCCATAAGAAACGCGGTTAATCCAAGGAAAACATAATTATCAACCATACATCCAAGACATTGGCTTTGTCGACAGAACACAGCTTGCCACGCCGTTTTCGAGCAGTCTCAAAAGCAACACGAGCAATTCTATCAATCTGAGGAACATAAGAAATGCTTTATTACGTGTGTGCATACTGCATAGTACTTAACAAAGAGAGGAGGAAGTTTTTACATAAGTTAGAGGAAATCTGCATCAGAGATTGTCAATAAAGTACCTCGTGAGCAGCATAAACCTCAGTATTAAACCCAACTTCCTCGCCATTTTCGTTGGTCTTTATGCCCCTTGGCTCTCCAAAGTAAATACCTGTTACCATCACATTGTAAACAAACTGTCTCACACTACAGAAGGAGAAAGACAAGAATTAAAATTGGTTTAGATAAACTAACTAAACTGACCTCCAGTAAGCTCCCTTACAACCATTAGATCAACACCTTCTGCTACCTCTCTCTTCAAGGTTGAAGCATCCACTAACTGATATAAAAACAATAATTAGAGTATCAGACAGGAAACAGGAGATAAGGTATGAGGATGGGTTACCTGTGGGAGAACTGTAGCAGGTCTGAGATTTGCAAATACTTTGAGACCAGCACGAAGCTGAAGTAAACCCTTCTCAGGCCTCAGATGTTTTTCATTGTTATCCCATTTGTACCTGAAATTATACCAGTATGAGGAAACTGAATATTACGAATATGAGAATATGGTAGAGGAGAAGACAGACCCGCCAATGGCACCAAGAAGAACAGCATCAGATTCTCTAGCAGCCGAGATGGTCTCTTCAGGCAAGGGCACTCCAACCAAATCCAAAGCAGCTCCTCCAATGGGCATCTCCTGGAAGCTAAATTCAAGTCCTGATAAGTTATAACACAGCACAGACGCAATGTCAAGATATCTCCTGCCCAGAAATTCAAAATAAACCCTAAACCAACCTAAATCCCATTGTCAGAAGAAGAAAATGTCGCCAAACAAATTCCAGTTCCAAGCAGAAAACAGTAAATTCCCAATAATAAATAGAGAGAGGGAGAGAGAACCTTCGAGAGATCCAGCTTGCTGTAGCACGTTTTTGGCAATAGAGATAACCTCCGGACCGATGCCGTCACCGGGAAGGAGAGTGATGTTGTATTGTTTTTTCCCAGGAGAAGCAACAGCGCATCTTACTCTACACGCTGCTAATGATTGTTTTGTGAGAGCTCTAAACGTAGCGGGAAACTTGACCGGTCGGATATTCGTCTGCAGAGCCGCCGCCATTTCAGGTAAAAAGGATTATTTCGGTCTTATTTCAAAGTCTGTTCTCTCACTCATACTCTTAAGACTGTTTAGGTCTTTGCATCTATGGGTCCCTTTTTGCATTATATTTTTGATAATTGACCCCAAATGTTTTCAAATTTGTAATAGAAACCTAAGACAAACATTTGAGAAGAAAAGCTTCAGGCTCAGCTGCTCTTTTTCTCTAAACAGCTATCTTATTCTTAGGAATATATTATTCATAAATAGTTTATCAAGTACAAACAAACATTGAATTACTTTTCATTTCATAATCTTAATTTTTGCTTCTTGTTTTTGCAGCTAAGCCAAACTTCCAACTGAAGCAGAGACTCTAGCATCAAGCGATTTCAATATCTCCTCGCCCATTCTCTTGCAACCTACCAATGTCTGTCCCGAAAATCAAATTGCTCATCAGAAACGTAAGATTTAGCTCCATTTTATTACATATTCCTCGAAACAGCAACGTCTACTTACAGTTCCAGTAGTGTGAATGTCACGAGTTCTGAATCCACGGTCCAAGACATCATAAACTGCATTTTCTATCCTCTTTGCAGCGTTTTCTTCTTTCAATCCGTATCTTAAAAGCATTGCAGCCGATAGAACTGCCGCCATGGGGTTCGCTGTGTCCTACAATCAGCATGTTCACATGCTTTTTTATACACACAAGTATTTTCGTGTGCACTACCATATTTACGAAGATCGAGAGGCAACCTTTCCGTAGTGTTTAGGTGCAGATCCATGCACCGGTTCGAATATTCCAGGCCCCTGTAGCCATCAGAATATGAGAGAAATCCAAGAATCTCTTGTTCATAGAAGAAGAGAAAAAAAAAACAAGCTTTAAATCATGCTGCAACGTACAGAATCACCAAGGGATGCAGATGGAAGCAATCCTACGCTTCCCGGGATCATAGCCGCAAGATCAGACAGAATATCTCCAAACATGACCCCAGTCAAAATTGTATCAAACTGATACATGACAAAGTTGAATGCATTTTGTAAGAACCATAGCAGTAAAGACATGGGGAGCTTAAAAAGGTGTTCCAGATTGGACTGAATTTATAAAGAGAAAACCTGTCTGGGGTGCCGAACAAGATCCATTGCAGCGGTGTCAATCAGCAAATGACTCACTTCAACCTCAGGATACTCTGAAGCCATTGCTGTTACTCTTTTCCTCCACAACATTGATCCCTGCACCCAAAAAAAAAGCATGAATTCTGGATCTATCTCGTCATTTTCTGTTTCAGCTGGAGGTTTTTATCAAGAATTATACCTCCAGGACAGTGGCCTTGTCAACAGAGCAGAGTTTACCGCGCCTTTGCTTAGCAATATCAAATGCAACACGAGCAATGTGATCAACCTATGAGGAATCAGAAACAAGAATGTTATTGAGCAACAACTCCTCAATTAACAAAACAGTAAATAATTTTTTCCACCAAAGCGAAAAGTCTCATAAATACAGAAACATGATACCTCACTCGAACAGTAAGATTCAGTGCAAAAGCCAACTTCATCACCTTGTTCATTAGTAGTAAAACCCCGAGGATGAGCATTGTAAATACCTGTTTTCAGCAAAGAAAGACAAAAGCTTTGATAACGAAAGCAAATATAAAAATCATAGAAATTTCTTAAGTGAATGAACACACTGATTACTGACCCCCGGTAAGCTCCCGGATGATCAAAAGGTCAACACCTTGAGCTGTGTCTTTTCTCAGATAAGTTGAATCAACCAACTAAAGCATATATATAAAATTAAAAAGAATATGATTAAGGAACATAAGAGTTTCCAAGAGGGTTTGATAAGTGTGTGAGAGAGACCTGAGGTAACACTGTGATAGGTCTTAAATTAGCAAATACTTGAAGAGCAGCACGAAGCTGCAACAATGCCGTTACTGGCTTCAAATGCTTGGGATTGTTATCCCATTTCGGCCTTCAATTAAAAAAAAAAGGAATCATAACTTCAGAATACAAAAATGGCGAAGAAAAAACAAATCAGGTAAAATACCATCCAACAGCTCCGAGGAGAAGAGCATCTGATTGCTTTGCCCTTGACAATGTTTCTTCCGGTAATGGAACTCCGACGAGATCTAAAGCAACGCCTCCTATAGGCAACTCTTCAAAGCTCATATCTAACCCTGATACGTCGTGTATAACCAATATTATCCATGTTCCTAAACTCTATTTTTCAAACTTAGGTGAAGGAAACCAGATCAATAAAAAATTATACAACGAACCTTCAAGAGACCCAGCTAAACGAAGAGCGTCGACGGCGACTGGGATGACTTCGTTGCCGATGCCATCGCCGGGAAGCACCGCTATGGTGTACTGTTTCTTCGGAATGTTGACGGCACATCTGATCGCAGACGCTCTCCTTAAGGTCTGTTTGGTGCCGGACATTAACGCAACCGGAATTTCGCTAATGCTGACGTGGACGCCTATTAATCCCGACATTTTTAGTACGGACGACAGCTATTTTTTTCCTTGCTATAAAAGATTAAAGAAAAATACAAAGGCAGCTCAAGTCCTTTTTGCGACTTCATTGACCGTTGGATAAATGAATGGTAACAATACCAAACAACTAAAGCAGAATCGCACAAGTCTCTTTCAGGTCTTCCTCCACGGATTAAATGTTTTTTTTGTTTCGTCCTTTTTCTTTAGTGTAACAACAATTATTATCGGTCGTTCTTTTTCTTTAGTGTAACAACAATTATTGTCGGTCGTCATCTTCTTTAGCTGTCGATTTTTAACGATGAAAAAGTCCAAACTCGTAAAGAGTAGTGATTCAAACAAACACAACTCTATGAAAGACTTCTCGGTCTTGTGATTGTGAAGCATTCATGTAAACAAACAACAAAACAGGTTAAGAATACAGTATTTCATAATTCAAACAGAAACTAAATTATAAATGGTGGAGAGTACAGCGTCCATTCTGATAACGAAAGACCAGAAAAATAAAAATAAAAATAAAAACTCAGACTACGTAAGTTGACATCGAACAAAATGAGAAGAAATCAAAACAATAAAGGACAAGATTTTAGAATTCTAGGGAAATATTTTTAACAATAAAACTAAGGTAAAGATGGTGTTTCTTCAAATTAGGTAAGCCAAATGATAGTTGCTTCCACTGGCCAGGTAAGAGCAAATATCTGACTGGTTCATATGAAATCAGTTGGTTGGAGAATAAACTAAACGGATTGTAATCATCATTGATCTCACTTATAAGTAGTTATAACTTATATGATAAGTGGTTTGTGACGTCTAATCGGGGCCAAAGTCTATTATACATGTTTAGATATAAAATAAGCTGAGATACATGCTCTATTTATTTAATAATTTTTTTAAAGTCAAAGTTGTGGTTAATTACTAAAAAAGTGAAAAACTTTTTAATATTTACTTAATGTACCACACACTTCCTCTTCCTTCTGTTCTTAAAACTTCTTTCAAAATCATCGATGGTCCTTTAAGCTTTGCAGCTGGACATCCAGGTCAATTCGATTTCTAGTGTTTGATTTTACTTAACCGGATCCGTTATAGTAAACCGGATGGTTTATGAGTTTTGTTGGTTTATTGCAGAGGAAATAGAGAAATTATTCCCAAATTTATATGGACAACCATCAGCTTTATTGGTTTATAATCAATCTAATACAGTTTCTTCATCTGAATCTGATCAAAAGCTTAAGATTGGTGTTGTGTTGTCTGGTGGTCAAGCACCTGGTGGTCACAATGTTATTTCTGGAATCTTTGGTTAGATTATTTGTTTTTTTTTCAGATTTTTTTTTTGAATTGAGATTGTATTTTATATGTGTGTTGTTGGTTTTGATAGATTACTTAGAGGAGTATGCAAAAGGAAGTACTCTGTTTGGTTTTCGTGGTGGTCCAGCTGG
>KE158912.1:113856-126359 GCA_000411055.1 Leavenworthia alabamica | reverse complement strand
CACGAGCCACTTGTGGTTCCCTCTTTAGAGACATTAGGACAAGAAGACTTGCCTTGAGACCAAACACAAGCTTCTTCTTTAAAGTCACGGTAAGAAGCAGTGAAAGGAGCTTTAGACCAATCTGTTTTAACCAAACCACCTCTTGTGGCCCAATCATCAGCGTTCCAAAGACTAGAGTACATTCTCATTGGTCGGTTCTTGGGAAACAAAGTGCCTATAGATTCCATGTTCTTGAATTCTCTAATGGGAGTTTCATCAACGGTGAAGATGATTCGTTGTGGGTTCCATATAATAGTGTAAGTGTGGAACTCAGCTGTGGGATCAAACCAGAGTTTGAACTGTTGTTCTTTGTCTCCTTTGCCTTGTGTGTAAATATTTGTGTGAAGTGTGTAAGGATCTCCACTTAGATTCCCCAAGAACTCGAAATCAATCTCGTCCCATGTTGTTCCAGGTGATTTCAACTACAGAAAATAATAATATATATAAATATCATAAAAAAAAATGTAAAATAAAAATTAAAATATTATTTAGGCAGATCCAACTATTTTGGATGTCTAACACGAATTATTTTTTATCTAAAATATGTTCAAAAAAGTATTTTGATATCTATATATATTTTCAAACTCATAAAACAAATTCTTAAAATAAAATTAAAAAATTAAAAAAATTTAGTTTTATAAAAAATCATATAAAAAATTTAAAATTTTTAGTTTAAAATACATTGATATACTAAAATTTAATTTATTGAATATCCAAAACTACAAAACTACCGCTTATGTGTCGTACCCTCGGAACCATGCCTATGAACTTACGTAGAGTGTAGTGACAGTTTCTGCGGAGTTTCCAGGGACAAGCTTCATTTGCATGTCGATTTTACCAAACAAATACTCATTTTTAGATTGGAATCCAGAACCTGAGAATTTATCTAGAGATAAAGTAAGAAGCTCTCCATTGTTCTTGATTTGTCCACGTCCATCTCCCCAAGTTATCTCAACATCTCTTTGGAAATTAGCTGAAACAGATGAAATGATAAGAGAAAGAAACATAAACATGATGTAACTGATCTCCATTGTTTTCCTTGTTTGAAGTTTGTGTAGTTCTTGTTTTGTGGTTTAAAGGGTTTATGAAAGAATGTATATATATAGTGAAGTGTTTAGATGAAGTTGTAAACGAGGAAGGTTCGTATTGGTTACAAAGATGAAGCCGCGTTTGTGAGACAACAGCTAGTGATTGGGCCATCTTGTAGTAAAAGCTGTGTTTATTTAGCTTTGGAGATTACGCGGTTTGTTTAGTAAATTATAATATTATTCTTTTTCTATTAAAATAATAATATTATGATGACAATTCAAATTATTATATTTGGGAGTTTTGTTTAGAAAAGTTGAATTTAGGAGTTTACATACTTTATCACCGGCTTGGACCGACCTTGACAGAGGATGAGCTTTACTCTAATATAACCAAGATATTTAGTTATAAACAATAAATAGAGGAGAATAATGTTTATTTCAACAAGTTAATTACAATGATAAATTTATAATTAGAAAGTATTTTATGTTAGTTTTTTTCATTTTAAAATCTTGAATAATCACAATTTAAAATAGGAATAAGATGATAAGAAGAAAAATGCCACGTTAAAGGAGGATATGGTAGTAGTTGGATAAATCATGAATTTGACTGACTCAAATGTTTTAATGTCGTAATGGAGACAGCTAAGACACTCAAGTTTGATGTTGGTCGTGGTCAAGAAGTTTCTTAGTTCAAGACTCCAAGTGTCTAGATCCTGAGACCAGTCCGAACTCTTACGTAAAGTCTATAATTCAGAATTTGATAATACTTGAATTCTTTGAAAATTTTAACTTCATATGGGAGCAGCATTTCAAAATTTATATAATTTATAAAGACTATAAAGGACTAAAAATTCCAAAATATTGTATTTTTCTTATTTTAATATATGGTTAGACAAAATATTTTTATTTGTTATAGTTATAGATAGACTCAAACCTGAATGGGTCATTGTCTTTGACTGGTAAACCTCATCCGCTTTATACGCACGGATAAATGAGAATCTTTGAATCTCTAGTTTCAAGTTTTCAACTAAAACCTTCAGTTATTATTACATGTGTCTTCAAGAGATTTTGTCACTTTCCATTTGTTGCTCACTAAGCAAAATCTTGTCCATCACTTAACACAAATCATTCTCTTCTATCCCTTTGTCTCTCTACATATCTTTCCTCAGTTATAAATTTATGAAACTGACCCATCATTATATTTCATAAAACAAGACATGGGTTGCTCACAAATCCTTATGTTTGTGTCTTATTTGTTTTGTTTTTCTTTCATGTGGTGTTTAGTGTTGGGAGGTGAATTTAGAAAAGATTTTGATATTATATGGGGTCAAGACAAAGCAAAGATACTAGACCATGGTCGAGCCATTACATTATCTCTTGACAAAGCCTCTGGCTCTGGCTTTCAATCTAAAGCTCAGTTTTTATTTGGTAAGATCTCTATGGAGATCAAGCTTGTCCCTGGAAACTCAGCTGGTACTGTCACATCTTACTATGTAAGAATCTTTAAAACATATCTATGTAGTTTAATCATTATGTTCTTTGATGTTATTTACCCATGTGTGTGTCTAATGTAGTTAGCATCTAAAGGAGCCATGTGGGATGAGATAGACTTTGAATTCTTGGGGAATTTGAGTGGTGATCCATACACAGTCCATACAAATGTGATCACACAAGGCAAAGGTGATAGAGAACAACAGTTTCGTCTATGGTTCGATCCTACAACTGATTACCACACTTACTCCATACTATGGAACCCTAAAACCATAATGTAAAAAAATCTCAAGAATATATAATCTTTATTCATCTATTAGCATAACTAAATAATCATATATGTTTAGCAGATTCTATGTAGATGGTATACCAATAAGAGAATTCAAGAACATGAAGACAAGAAATGTATCTTACCCGGAGAAACAAGCAATGAGAGTTCATTCAAGCTTATGGAATGGAGATGATTGGGCTACAAGAGGAGGACTTGTGAAGATTGACTGGTCTAAAGCTCCTTTCACGGCTTATTATAGGAATTATGAGATCAAAGATTGTGTTGGCTCTAATGTAACTTGTAGTGGTGTTGGCTCGAGCTCGTGGATTAAGGAAAGGATCGATGATGATGGCATGAGAAGGCTTAAGTGGGTCCAAAGAAACTTCATGATCTATGATTATTGCAATGACCATAAGAGATTTCGTCGGGGACTGCCTAGTGAATGTGTTGGGTTTGCCTAATGAATTTGTTATTATTATTATTATTATATAAACATGATATACTAAGATAGTCATTAAGTTAATATATAATAAATCAATTAGTATCTAGAAATTTTCTTGAATACCACTAAATTTATTTTATATTTTATAAATACCATTAAAATTAATTTAGAATAAAATTATCATTTAATAATTCAATTAAATTAAAAATTAAATTTTATTTTATGAAAATTATATAAATCTTAAACAATAAATACTAAACTCAAACACTATATACTAAACTATAACCTTAAAAATTAGATTCTAATGTCTAAATAAAAATTGTAAACTCTAAATAATAAATACTAAACACAAACACTAAATACTAAACTATAACTATAAATACTACACCATAACCCCAAAATAATAAATATTAAACTCAAACATTAAACATTACCCTAACAATAAAAAATATATTTTTAATAAAAATATATTGTTAATAAAAAATGATATTCATATCCAAATAATAAATTAATTTAACTTTATCCAAAGTGTTAGAGAAAATTCCTCATTAATAAATCAAAATCAAGGTTATCTTTAAATATTATAAAATTTATAATAACTTTCTCAAAGACATTTTTACTTCATATATTATTATGTTGACAAAGTATAAATTATATAGTCGACGAAAATGCAAAATTGAATATTAATAAATGTTTATGGATTAATCCTCAAATGTCATTTTTAATTGCACAATATAATATGGTAAAATACTACGATAATTGATAAATAAACAGTTATGCATGTTATTACCAATATAATTGTTCAAATATTGTAAATATGTGTATAGAAATATTAGGATGAGAGTGTTCTACTTATATTTCATGATACAGAAGCAACATGAAAAATATTTTAAATTTTGTTGTCTTTTATTATTTTCTAACTATGTAGAGTTGTAATTTTTAATCTATTGCAGTTACTTATAAATCCATATACAGATCATTTGAAGTCTATCTGCAATATAAAAGATTAGGATTCAAGACATAAAATTTCAACCAAATACATAAAATAGTTGCTTTTGAAAACTCCAAATCAATAATCCGCAATGTTACATATTACTCTATAATTTGAATCTTTTTATAGACCACTTGGATATAGAATTAGGGTTGGACATTCGGATTAACGGATCGGATTCGGATAAAAAAATTTTAAGTTCGGATAAAAATTTTTCGAGTTTAGATATATCGAATTTAAGAGTTTAGTATACAATAAATTAATTTTGTTGGGTTTATTCGGATTCGAGGTCTGGATTGGTTTCAGATAATAAAATATTAAAAAAATGAGTAAATTTAAAAAAGTTTAACTAAATTTTCATAAATATAATAAAAATTTAGAATAATTTAATTATTTATATATATAATTAGATTTCGGATATTAACCGATGAATTTAAATTTGGATACAAATTTTCGGATTTAGAAATGTAACACCTAATAAAATAATTTTCGAATTTGAATAGTGTTTTCTGATCGAGTTCAGATCGAATATTTCTAGTATATTATTTTGCCTAGACTATATAAAATGGTTTCAATCTACAACATCTTTAAAAAATTTGCTTAGAAGTGTACGTGTTATATCCTTGGTGCAATAAACAAACCTTTGTAGCATGGGAAGGTCTCAAAAACGTCGTCGTCTAGTCAAAAAAATCCCAAGATTCGAACAAACCCAACTCACACAATTAGACCAAGAAATTAATGTTAAATATAAAGATTAGGTAAGGTAATGGATTAAGGGGTCCAGAGACATGAGGGATGACAACAAAATGTGACAAGACTACGTACAATCCTCTCTACATTGTTATTACTTATTAGGTTTGACTTTTAATAATATTTTGTTTTGATTTTTATAATGAAATAATTAATAGGTAACAAAAAAGTCAGCCCATTGCAAGGCTTCTTAATTTATTGTCATTAAAAACTAAGTAAGTGAAGTAGGAGAAGAATTAAAGCATGACATTACATAGCAACTCCAATGTCGTATCTTCCTTGTTCACAGAACATGCTTCTACCCAATTTAATTTGTTATGATAAAATTATACAAAATTTTGTATTAATCATTGAATTTTGAAAATAATTCGTATTAATAATAATTTAAGTGTAAGGTCAAGATACATGACACCATCAAAGAAACCAATGTCTTGTCCAATACAAACATATAAATGGTCGTATGATTTTGTTTCTTTAAGTCTTCTTAGTTCAAGTCTTCATGCAATACCTAACACGCGCTTTTAACGTGTTAATTTTTTATATTTTATTTTTACGTAAATGAAAAATTATTTGACCACTTAGAGATAGTATATGATTCAATAATTTCATTGCAAATGAAATTGCGTATGATAATGTGTTAGTCAACACAAGTGACGTGATGATGTGTCGTGACATTTCATTGGTTTAGTTTGTTTTTGGTAATATAAAATTGGTAAACTCAATCTTATCTTGAATTTGTTGAGAAAAATATAATAAAGATTTGGAAAAAAAACTAATGCATAGGTAAGTTAGCTCGGTAAAGTATTATAGGCCAAGGTTAAAAAGCACGATAGGATCTGAAAATTTAGGAGTAGTAAACAAAATAAAAAAAATGGAGATTTTAACTATATATATATTTCAAAAATAAATAAATAATAATCTACTATTTTTTAGAATATACTTATTTTATTTTAACAAACAAAACTGTAATACACCAAATTATATGACTGTTTGTGAAATTTTGAATTCGATTTTATCTTTTCAATACCTATTAAGAGATAAATGAATATTTTTGTAACATAATTTCTATGTGAGATTCTAACTTAATTAATATTAGAGTTAAATTAAGATTTCGAATTGAAAGTTAAGTTTTTGTTATATTAATGTCTGAAATAAATAAAGGCATCAACATAAAAAAAAATATGTTATACAAAAAATGACATGATAAAAGAAGATCACACTTTTGTAGTAGTTAAATGAAAATTAATTAAAATTATAGAATATTTATTTAATATAAACATATAGAAACTATTACTTACATGTAATAATTCCAGTATTTTAGGCCATTATCAACAATTTTGAAACATATATATATATATAAGGGATATGATATTTAAAGATTAGCTTAGAAATTTAATCAATCAAACATTAATTAATTCATTTATTTTAGAGAAAGCAATTATGCACCTATCAAAGCTTATCTTAAAAAAAAATCATACCAAATCAAAACTTATTTTATATATTTTACTAGATAAACAATATAAATATATTTAACCACTAACAATTATAATGTCTTTAAGAATTAAGATTAGGATTTGTCAAATGCATCGATTATAGTGTTTTGAAAAAGACAACAAGAAAAAATTGATTTGCTTTTTATTTCTGAATTTTCTGGTGTATTCAACTTTTTATTATATTATACACAATATATTTTATTATATTGTAAGGATATTAAATTATACATAATATTAGTTGCTCCTTTTTGATATTTTGATGCTTTCCTCTTGTTATTTAGTTGCCTAGTTATGGTTCCTTATAATGGTGGATGTATATATTAAGTTTATGGAAGCTTAATTAAAATTGCTTAAAAATAGGAATATAATTACAATGATAACAGGGCATTATTGAAAATATTAAAAATTTATATGCAATTTTCAAAATTTATGGGATGCAATTTTATCCAAAAAACATAATCTTAGTTTATAGAAAAATCAAACAAAAAGTAAATTTATAAAAAAATATAAAAAATTTTAAAATTTAAATTTAAAATATATCAATAATTAAATAATAAATTTTAAAATTAATGTCATAAATAATTGAATATCTTAAAAGACCGGCTAGATAACATACATTAATTTCATCCGAGCTTAAGCAATAGTATTTTCTTAACTAATCATTGTTCACTTATCAACAATGTAATTATGTATATGGTATACTATATTGTACATATATAAACTATATATATATGATATGTTTATGTATAAGAGACTATAAGTCAAAGAACAAGAAGTTCTAGAATAAAAATGAGAGACAGCCTAGACATGGAAATTGATGTTTACTTTGAGATGAAGTCAAACTTATTTTGCAAGGATGTCATAATCGTATATATAATATATATATATATAAATATAGTCTTCTAGATAACGATGTTTTTCATTGCGGCACACTCATTTTCATATATGTATATATGGCATGCCAATATGTGTTTTGAATGATATAAAATATGAATACAAGAGCATAGACTATATACCTCTCTTATAAGAAAATGAATCTACATAAACAATTTTTCATTATCGCTGAGGTTTGGTAACTAATGATATTTGATTGGCTATAGAATGGAACATTTCAACCCAAGTCACGACAAATCAAGATGATGATTTATTATTCTCTCTTTAATTTAACCTATATTAATTAATATATATAAAGTTATAATGCGTTTCGACACAATTTTCAGGCAAGTGTTTCTTTACGTTAATATTATAAAATGGATAACTCTTTACATTTTTAAAGTAAATAATATAACTAAAAATCCAAAAGCAGGAAAACAAAAACCCNTTATATATATATATATATATATAATATATACTTTTTCAGTTATAATAATCACTAGTTAACATCTTCATTTTCTCGTCTTTATAAACCATATTTTCTTAGCATTATATGATCATTTCATCATCATCTAACATAATAACACTTGTAAGAAGAAAAACAAGAACAATAACAAGAAGAAGATCAAGAAAACACAAAAAGATTTGTAAGAACATGGGAAGAGCTCCATGCTGCGACAAGGCAAACGTGAAGAAAGGGCCATGGTCACCGGAAGAAGATGTGAAGCTCAAGGATTACATCGACAAATATGGCACTGGTGGCAACTGGATCGCACTGCCTCATAAAATTGGTAATTAATATAATAATACTTTAGTTTAAACTCTAATCATACAATTAACTAAAGTAGTTGTGTTCTGATTATGATGTTTTGTGCAAATTATAGGGTTGAAGAGATGTGGTAAGAGTTGTAGATTAAGGTGGCTTAATTACTTAAGACCAAACATCAAACATGGTGGTTTTTCTGAGGAAGAAGATAACATCATTTTGAGTCTTTNATATATTTTCTTGTTCTAATTTAGAGTTAATATCTTCTGTTGAAATATCAACTTGAGATTCTTGTCTTTTTACATCTTGTCTATGAATCTTATGCTGAAACACATGCAAACCCATCTCATAAAATTTTGGGTTTAAATTGTCTTTATCTTCTTGTTCTTGTGTTTTTAACTTAACTAGTTCATTATAATACTTTTTTTTCTTACAATTAATTTTAATCTTAATGTGATAAATGCAGGTGGTCTATAATTGCAGCTCAGCTTCCTGGAAGAACAGATAATGATATCAAGAATTATTGGAACACAAAATTAAAGAAGAAAATTCTTGGAAGACAGAAACAAGTGAATCATCAAGACTCCATAACCAATTCTACTGAAAACAATATAAGCAATAACAACAACAAGAGTCCACAAAATCTAAGCACTTCGATGCTGGAGAGGCTCCAGCTTCACATGCAGCTTCAGAATCTACAAAACCCTTTCTCTAGTTTCTACAACAACCCAATCTTGTGGCCCAAGCTTCAGAGTATTACAACTACTCATGATCAAAACCCTAAGCTTGCTTCTCAAGAAAGTTTCCACACTTTTAACATTGATCATCATAACAACAATATCAAGCTAGCTGAGATCAATAATGGAGTCTCTCCTCTCTATTCAGACAACGTAGAGCAAACCCTAAACCCCACTCACGAATTTCAACCTTTTTCCCAGGACCTTCATAACATGGACCTTATTAACATAAGTGCTTCTAAAGAATTGTTTCAAGTGGGTAATGAGTTTGACCTAACGAATGGTTCGAGTTGGTGGTCAGAGGAATTAGAGCTAGAGAGGAAAACGACATCGTCGAGTTCTTGGGGATCAGCTTCTGTTCTTGATCAGACAACTGAAGAAATGGTTATGCTTCAAGATTACTCTCAGATGAGCTACCAAAGTGAGTAATAATTTATATCATGTGTAAACTATAGGGATGGATCATTAATGTGATATATTATTTTGGTCATAAGCTTATAGCATGTTAATGGTGAAAAAGGAGGATTTACATAATTTTATTTTCAATGTAACGAGTTGTGGATAATAATATAAATCATTAATTTTACTTGTTTTTCTTATATTATTTAAATAGATTTTTACTATGAAACAATTACATGGGTTTATAAACAAATTCTTGTCTAACAGAGTTTTTATTTTTATTTTATTTTCCATCTAACACAGTTTTTATGGCTCATTATATGATAAAATTTTAGTAATTTTGTAGCTTTACTATAATTATGCCCATGCAGAGTAAATTAAATATTATTTTATATTATATATTAAAATAATATTGAAAAATATTAATTTATAATAATTATTGAAAAATTTAGTTTTTAAATATTAATTTACAATAATATACTGAAATTTATTTATAAAAATAGTTTTATAGATATAGAAAAAATGAAGAGAGATATAAAAAAGTTTTAGGAGTTATGTTTTAAAATAAATTAAATAATTAGTTGTGGATTATTGAAAGAGACGAAAAAAAACGTGGATATGTGATATATTTTTTATGAATTAAATAATCAAAAATATTAAATTATGTAATTTATAATTAAAAGTAGAAAAATTGTAAGAATGATAGGTAATATATATTAATAATATTATCCAATGTACAAATTTCAAATTTTAGTATCAAGTTTCATTTACAAATATTTCCAAAGTATGTTTTTAGAAAAGATTGAAGACTTTTATGCTTCAGTCAACTTTTCTTTGCTAGAAAATCATGGATTACTGGATTAGTAACGAATTTGGCCCAGCAAAGAAAATGGGCCTATCTGTATTAGATTTAAAAGGCCCATATAAAAATGTGATTCGTGGTTGATAGTGACGTGCATAATAAGGAAGTAAAGTAAAAATATAATTAATTGAAATGTTCTCAACTAGAAACTTGTATATTAATTTATGACCAAAACTTGTATATTAATTTATTTGATTATAATTATAATTATTTTAAATTACGTTACAAATTATTTTAATAGGGACCCTTTTTTAGGCCGGCTATATTTTTATATTAAAAAATCTCACATCAAATATCTGTTAATTGCCGATTTATATATTTTGATCAATGTAAAAAAAACATAATGTAATTGATCAATTCAAACACTAATTGCAATTAATTAACCAAAAAAGCTAAACCTAAAAGAGTGCTAAACATAATCGAACATGGATACCACATTGCAATTGCCATATATTCCAAAACTATTATTTAATTCATAAAATAAAATCTTATAAATAATCACTTACCAAAGTCATTTCTCTTCACCACACAAAACCATCTCTTTAATAGTCTCACCACAAAGATGGCGACCACTTCATCAATGACCCAAGTCATTGTCTTTGCAAGTTTCCTTCTCCTGGTCGCCGTTCATGCAGACTATTACCGTCCAAGACCACCGGTTACCCCTACTCCCACCACCCCTCAGCCACGTCCCACCACCCCAACGCCCAAGCCTGTTTATCGACCTCCCACTACCCCAAGGTATGTCGCGGGCTCAATCCCTAGACTATTCCTTGACCCACATAACACTCTTCGGTCCAGTCTAGGTATTTTCTTTTACTTTTAAATATTAATCTTTATTTTTACACGTACATATATGTTATAAATTCTACATCTATATTAAAATGTGATATAAATAAATAAATATATAAAGTTTATAAATTAATCACTCACTATTGATGTAAAAAAGCCATAATAATACGACTAAACTACAAAAAAAATCTAGGTTTTGCATTATTATTATTTTGTTATTGATTTGGTGATATGGATCGATTAGGTTTACCTCCTTTGGTATGGGATGCTCGGCTAGCAAACTACGCAACATGGTGGGCTAACCAGAGACGTTATGACTGCTCATTGACTCACTCAACGGGACCATACGGTGAGAACTTGTTCTGGGGAAGTGGCTCAGACTGGAAGCCAGGCTTTGCAGTGCAGTCATGGATTGTTGAAGGCAATACCTATAACTACAACAGTAACTCATGTGAAGGAAGTGGAATGTGCGGTCACTATACTCAAATGGTGTGGCGTGACACTAAGCGTCTTGGATGCGCAAGTCTCGTTTGTGAGAATGGTGCTGGAGTTTTCATTACTTGTAACTACGATCCTCCGGGTAACTACGTTGGTGAGAAGCCTTACTAATGAAAACAATGTTTTTTATTGGTATTTGATTTCATTTAATTTCTTTATTAATAATATTTTTCGTTTGATCATCATTATGTTGCTGTTGTTGTTGTCTTAATGTCTTAACGGTCATGTCCTCAAAGTTTTGTTGAGTGGCCTTCTTGTTATGTAAACATTGTAAAACAATGAAAATTGAGTTTGTTATTTAACAATTTGCTTACAACAAAAATACACAAAACTGTTAAATCACAATATTGTTTCATAATACCATTGGTATCCTCCAAGTTATTTGGAAGAAAAAAATAAAATAAAAAATGCAAGTTTAATAAATCCAAATCTGTTGAGAAGAATATGAGTATATGAGTCTTGTAATAATTATACAAATCTAATTTCGTAACCTTGTCTGAAAGGAGACTTATATGGATATGTGCTAGTATCGGTCAATAGAAGAAACAATATGTATTATTGTATTGTTCATCTAATCCATAAGAAGATAGATTAAATCTATTCAAAGTCATATAAATATATATTTTTTTGTTAAAGGGTTTTCAATCATATAAATATATTTTGGATGAACAAAATATAATTGTTAAAAAAAATAATCCGACATTAAGAAAATAAATTATAATACCCAGCCTAATTATATTTAGTTCATTTATATTGTCAGCCTAATCAAGAAGGAAAAATAAAATAATTATTTAAAACGCCATACCATAACTCGATTTTAAAACGAATTTTATGTGGACATAATGTATCCACGTGTCATGATATAATTTGCTAACAAAAACTGAGTTTTCTCTGTCTGACTGGACATGACAGATCATCATCATCTAAAGCCATTCAAATAGCCAACTCTCAACACACATTTTCTAACTTAAGTTCTAAAACACTTTCAAAGAGAGAATTGTGAAAAACAACGAGAAAAAATATATATAGTAGTAAATGGGATTCGGCTTTGAGTGTCTCAAATCAATCTCC
>KE158912.1:87382-100012 GCA_000411055.1 Leavenworthia alabamica | reverse complement strand
ATATATAATTATATATTTTAATTATTATTGGATTATTGATTTTAAATTTTAAATTACTATATATAAATACATCATAGCTCTATTTCATACATCTTTATGTATATAGTTAAAAATATACGTCGACTAAATTTTTTTACACGAAAAAATGTGTGAATTATAATATAATTATTTATTATTTTATTAAAATGGTAACGAGTAAGAGTTATTTTATTAAATTTAATCTATAATTTTTTTTTTTTTTTTACTGTTAGTTGAAATGCGTTTTTTTGTTTTTTACGAAATATTTATTTGGTGTGAGTAATCTGTGATTCGGTTCATTGTTAGTTTCTGAAAACATAAATCATTGGTCCAACTATATATGTTATTATTCTATGAGTGTCCGTCTACTCATCCTCCACTACTCAGTTATACTCATTGGTCTAATTATTATTACTTCTTGTCTTAAAAACCAACCTTGCCAATTGGTCGTAGAGAAATATATACTTTTTAATGTATGATCTTGGAAGTTGTATTCACAATTATATTGTTGATCAATGGATTTTGCAAGTCTGGATTTACGAAAAAACTTAAGTATCATTGTAATATTTAGAGTATTGATTCCACGAGTAAGCGCTATCCAAACCACTTGATTCTATCTTAACCCAATGTTAATCTCTTTCTTAGTTATCAAATACATTTGGTTCATGTCTGGTCCATCGAGGTTCGTAAAGCTCACCCCAGAGTTCATGGCCAGCAACTCACACGGCATTGAAGATCCAAAAAAGCCTATGCTAAACTGGAAAACCCTAAGTTCACAACTTCAAAAGCTTACATAGTCTAAGAAAACAAGAAACTATATAAATAAATAAAAAGTTTATTTCTTAATGAAATGAACTTTGATAGAACGAACAACATTTGTATAACTTCATATATAATCACATCTCTTGGCTTAGCATTGTTCCTTTTATAAACCTCATTCCATTGATAAACCACAACTCGATCTTTCCACTTTCCAACTTTTCTCTCTACTTCACAAACCCATCAATGAGATTGATTGTGTGACCAAAACGTAATACATAAGTCTTTTATAACTTGCATAGCAATTACCTACAAATCAAGAAACATGAATACACGTTAGATAAATCACAACTAAGAGCTAGTCATAATGCATGCATTACCAAAAGATGCCTCGAACATGATGAAGTTGGTATGAAGAATGGGTTTTGAGGATCATCAAGATATATATATTGTTGGATCAGCAATAATACCATGTTTCTTTTCTCACAGCCCTAACTGCTGTAAGATCACTCTATAAGTAATGTTAGAATCAATATTTTTTATTTTTGATAAAAACAAAAAGTTGGTTTAACCTTTCTTGGAACTTCTAAGAGCATTGTTAACTTCATAAATGACACCATAATCACTAACTTCGTCGTCACTACTTCTTAAAGATAGAGAAATGATTGTGTTCTCAAGTTCATCTTCTTCTATCTCTTGATCATAAGTTAGCTTATCTTCATCATCAGAAATTTCTTGAGTATTGATAGGATTAGTTGGCTTTACAAGAAGACCATTTCGGTAGATACGTACCCAAAAGCCTCGTAAACCATCATAGGTGAATAAGACAAAGTCTTGGTCAATAAACAATACTTATTTGTTTCATACTTATCCATAGTAAAAATAGAGTAAACAATATCATTTTTATTTTTAAAAAGAAGTAATGCGATACAAAAGTATAGTAATTACTTTGACCCAAAAAACCACTAAAGAAAAATATACTCGTATAAAAATTAGATGCAAGCCCAATCTTTTTTCTTCTCGTAAAAAAGCCCTATTATTTTATCGCCAATAAGCCCGATCTATACTCAGAAAGTGTTAAAAGCCCAAAAAATATGAGAAGTTATCATGCTTGTCGGGCCTTACCATAGCCTACTAGAATTTTTGTTGTAAAATTAAACATATAAGCCCACTAATGGTCCACTATAATGAATAGAGAATTGCTTAACGTATTATTATTATTATTCATGAGGACGAATCTTGTCGGAACATCGGATTATAAAGCCTTGGTCTCTCATATGCTGTGGTTCGTTCGTCTGTTTTGTACAACTTCCACATTTCTAATTTGTTGTCTGAAAATTCTCTCGATGTGTTAGATGTTTATGCATGGCATGTGTTTTGATATTTTCTTAGGTTTTATCATATCATGTGTAACATCATATATTCTGATATGGTGGTGCATGAGAAGAGGGTTAAGACATTTAATTTGACTACTTATATCATCAAATTGTACTTATCTTTTCGGTCAACCACTTCTTCACAACTCTGCAGTTAAGCGTGCTTGCATTGGAGTAGTATTAGGATGGTTGACATACCGCAAAGTGATTGTCGGTGTTGTGTAAATGAGGTCAACGCACATGGAAAGATCATGTGGTGATTTGTAGAGACAATAAACAAGATTTTGAGCCTCAGAAAAATAATGCATTGACCGTCAGATGAGGGTGAGATCCAATTGACCTAGAAAACGTGAAGGTCCATAGGCCTAGAGTTGACAAGAGATTATCCACATAACTAAAAAAAACATTACTATGTTCACGGACGATGGCAGTAGAAATATTACGTCATGTCTTGTTTGGTTTTTGGTTTTCAAATCCTCTTTAAACTTTGTATCCACTGGATTAATTATTAGGGTTCTAATTTCACCTTTTCCTTGTATTTTTGGCTAAAAGTGAAGATGAAATAAAAAAAAAACTATCAAAGTAGTCATGTCACACTTTCTATATTGGTATAAGAGACTCTTTGACTTATAGAGTCTTATACAATCTGAACGTTGACGAATCAGTGATATAACTTGCACACTTTGCACTTATTCCATTTCAAAAATTTGCTTTTATTTCTCAAAATAATTAAGAAATAATATAACAATATTAAAAGCTCTTCATAGAGAAAGAGACAGAAGCTTGAAAATGTATTGTCACATCCTAAAGTTTTGTAATGATTATATCTATTTATTCATTCTGCTTCTTTTTGTTATTTCTCTTTTTATACACTATAAAATACTTTAAATCAGACTTTTTATTACAGTAATTATTCTACTCGTCCCTTGTTATTTTATTTCATATCATTTTTAAGTGGGAGATATTATTATATTCATATATAGCTTAATGTAGAATTAGTCTTAATGACTAGTATTTCTTAAAACTTTTACCAAGTATAACAAATATTTTGTCAAAACAAAATTATTACATTATTTTATAAGTCTTTTTTGAAAAGGACATAACCAAAATCCATTGAATCTCCTGTCTTGCTTTATATAAAAAAATATATATATAAGTATTGATTATTGCTTTGGTGGTTTCAATCTTCAAAATTTTACATGTTTCTTTAGTCGTTTACTTATAGTTTTCTGAAATAGGAAACCCTAATTTCGTAAGTCAGACGGTAAAAAATGTGACAGAACACACCGTCTGTAAAAGTAAAATCTTAAAAGTTAAAACAGAAAAAATCTTGAAAAAATTAAGTAAAATATTTTGTTCATTTTTTTATACGTGTCGTGTTAAATGCGACCATAATATTATATGTGATTTTGTATATGCTTTACCTAAATCATAGTCTTTGAGACTTTAAATTAAAGTGCTTCTCAACTTGAAATTTGTTTAACTTGTAATTTCAGCTACCTTTGGAATGAGCATTAATTGTGAATTTTTAATAATATATTTAGACTCTCTAACTATTCATAGAAACAATTATATTTTTATAGTGTAACGTGTACATATAGATTAATGTATCTTTGTATGTTCTTGTATTATTTTCTCTGTACTTTTATTTTTACATTTTTTTTCCGTATATTAGATCATTAGTATTACAGATTTTTATGAATGCGAGAACAACTTCTACTTACGATAATTCTATGACATAAATACTCTTCGACATGCGGTTCTGAATATACGACATCCCCATGATGGATAAGCTCTCCCCACAACACTCGAATCTTCGACGGACGGTTCTGCATGTACGACATCCCTTCTGATGGACAAACTCTCTCCGCAACACGAGACCACGACGGACGATACTATCTGCGCACACCGGAACCTCTGGAAAGTCTTTACATCCTTTAATCTGTAATAACTGCGTTCTCTGAATTTCGAACCCCAGACCTGCTGTAGAAGCCTTTAAACCCTTAACCACTACGCCAACCGTGCTTATATTTAAAATTGGAATTTACATACCGAAACTATGTATATTTAACTATATATTATATAAATGTTGTTTTTATCTCTCTTGCTTCCACTAAACTTTTCTTCCACAAACACATATGATTTGATTATATACAAATTACAAACCATTTTCAATGTTACGCCACCGCCAAGTTAATTATATTTATTACAACATTTTCTTAAAATTATTACAAAAAATGAATAATCACAACCATTCACATATATTTTTTTTCTCCCAAAAAATGGGAATAAAAAATTTATATTAATAATTAAAAAAAAATAAAAAAACAATGGTTCGGTTTGAGTTAACCACTTCCACCGGTCGTAACACAATGGTTAAGTGCACAAAACCAAGAACGTTTCCCATCAACTTGTGAAGTTGATCTCCTAAACCCTAAACCGGATCTTGAATACGAACCACTCATTAACCGTCTTCTCGGTTCATCAACCTCTGAGCCACCACCAAGACAAAGACTTGGTGGAAACCGATGACAACTAAAAGACCGTAACGATGATGATCTAACAGATTCTGGCAATCTCGAACCGGTTCTTGACACAACTGATCTACAACTGTACTGAGGACTAGTAAGAAGAGCTGTGTCCAATACATCAGAAGAGCAAGTACAAAAAGACAAAGAGATACTTGGTTTTGATGATGTTGATGTAGTAGTTGTTGTCATTGTATGAGGTAGTTTAGTAAAAGAGACAATACCGTTACGGCATAAAGGACATGGAACTGAACCTGGTGTGACTTGTAATGTCTTTGATGATGTTATGTTTGTAGTACTAAGATATAATGCACAGTTAGTACAAAACTCATGACCACAACCTGATAATGTCAACATATAAAACAATCAATACAATGTTCTAAAACAAGATTAGTGATCAATCTATTACCATCTGTAGCCACGGCACATTTTCTTTCTAAACAAACGGCGCAAGGGTCACGACATGGAGTAAGAGAATCGTTTTCTCTCCAGCCGCATTCTCTGCGCAAAGGAGAAGAGATTAAGATAACATAAGAGATTCTTGTGGTTGGTGAAAGGTTTGTACATACTGAGCAATCTTGACGATACTCATTAGAGGAAGGCAGAGGAAAGGAGAAGGGAGGTTTGGTGAATGGTCTTGTTGTGGTTGTTCTCTGGTTGGGTTTAAGGTTTCTTCTAGCCAGTTCCGGTGCCACGAGCTAGCTACCATCAATGGTGTCCATCTAGAACAAAAAAAACACCAAATGAGATTGTGCGGTTTTGTAAGGGGAGAAGTAGACAAAAGATCTCATACCCATTGGAGTTTACAGCAGCTAAAGAGGAACCTTTATTGATCAAAAGCTGAGAAAGAAACAAAAGCCAAATGAGTTTAAACCGGATTATTCGGTATCATGATTGTCTTGGTTATACAATTACCTGACAACATTGTGTGTTTCCGCCACATGAAGCATAATGAAGAGGTGTACTCCCAGCACCTATAAGATCTATTGTGGTTCCATCTTCGACCGTAACTTGACTAACCGAAGCTCCCAAATCCAAAAGTAACTGCACAGTCTCTATATGTCCATTCAAAGCAGCTACATGAAGAGGTGTGATACCTCCATCTGCTGCTCTATTAATCACTTCATGAAGAACACTGCATACATTAAACTAATCAGATCACTAAACCACATTAGCTTAACTCTATCTTCTTTTACAAAACACTATTAACCTTGGATCAAAACCAGCAATAGAACATTGATTATTCTTGAGAAGACTCCAGCAATTAGGGACACTTGGTATATACTCAGAAAGCAAGATCCTTATACACCGAGGATGACCATTAAGTGCAGCGAGATGTAGAGCAGTTCCACCATTTAGATAATCTGATCTATGAATCTAATCAAACCAAGAAACAACAATCATTATCTCCTTCACAGAATCTATCAGAAATCACAAATGTTTTAGAGTTGATGATCAAAATGCTTACATCAGCACCAAAAAGAATCAGAATCAAAACAACTTCCCAATGACCATGTTGACAAGCTTGCATCAAAGCCGTCTGGTTCCAAAAAATTCATAAATGTAAAGAACAAAACAGAGTACAGAACAAAAACAGAGTAAAGAACAAAAAAACAGAGTATTTGTTATTACCTGACCACGATAGTTACGGAGATTAATATCAACGCCTGATTCAACCAACAGAGAAACTATCTGAAGACATAAACAAAACCCAAATCAGGATCATCATCATTAAAATCAAAACAAAGATAAAAATTATTGATTTTTGAAATTGTATTGGAGAACCTCATGGTGACCTTGAGCAGCAGAGTAATGAAGAGGAGAATTACGAACACCAAAAGTAGAATAACGAGCAAGTCTTGGATTATAATCTAAAAGAGCTTTAGCTTCTTGTAAATCACCATCTCTAGCTGCTGATACTAATCGTTCACCGGAAGCAGAACAACCAAATGAATTACCGACGAGGCTTAAAAACCTCATCGTTTTACGAATTATTAAAATTTTTGATCCGATGAACCCTAAATCAAATCACACAATCAATTTTCAACAAAACCAGAGTTGTTGATGATGATTCGCAATTCTAAATAAATCCCTTTGAATTCAATTTCAATGATTGTAACAAAAAAAAAACTTTGATTTTTCTCATGTACAGATCATCATCATTATACTGCTTTTTAAAAGAAGAAGAAAAAAAATAAAAACTTTTGGAGAAAGATCATCAACAAAACTTTTTCTTTTTTTTGAAAATGGTCTATAGAATGGAGAAGAACAAATTTGTGATTTATTTATTTAAAAACTAAATATGGAAAAGAATTGATCTTTTAAACCTTTTTTTTTATTTTTTGCGTGGAGATATTCCTAATATTTGTGATTGTGACCTTTATTAATTGACTTTATTTATTTTCATCTAAAGATTTAAAAAAAATTAAAAAAAAAAAAACAAAATAGGAGAACATTGTGGCCGGAATTTGCGTTTTGTTTTAAATAAAATGTCATAATTAAATCTTATAATGTAATTTAGATTTTAAATTTGTTGTTTTCTTTGTAAAATTAAATAAAAGTAAAGCATAATTTTTTTTAAAATATAAAAAAATTTAAACAACATATATTTGAAAGAAAGATAATATTAAATTCTTCATAATGACAAAAATAAAAAACATTCTTCACTATAATAAATCTCCAATAAAAAAATATTTTTTATTAGCAAATAATTCATTAATCAACAACTCTAAAAGTAACATGAAATTAATGAAAACAATAATGAAATGTGGAGGTGTGCATGTGGATCGTGTCACATCATGGGTTTATAATTGCATTTGCTTAGTGTTTAATGACTTCAAAAATATTCATTTAATAAAAAAAAACCTCCAACTATTAATGAGTTGGTTTCTTCTCTAAATCTCTTGAATGTGTATGTGAATGATCAATTTTAATTTAATTTAAACTATTTTTAAATAATTTAATTTAAACATATTTAGTTTATGTTAACATATGTACACTTATGTTAACATAAACTTGTTTTGTTTTTACAATACCATAAAATCATAATCTTATTTTTCTTTTATTGAAATGGGATGATACTATAAAAGAATTATTCATATTAATAAACTAGTGACCTTTGGGCTTTACATTTAGGTTTAGTTTAATGTCACTTGAGATTTTATAAAGAAAACAGCAACGTCAAGTTAGGCCCAATGTTAACCCATTAGCTTCACCCATTCTAAGCCCAATTAATATTTTTTAGTTGTTGTAGCTTGTAGGTATAAAATCATAGACTTAACATATGTCACTTTATATAATAATCATAAATATAATAATTGGTGCTTTGAAAGAACGATGAGCTGCATAATAAAAAAAATGGAAAAAATCTTAAAAATTTTAAAAACCGAAATTCAAATCCGAATTTGAATTTGAAATTTTTTTTAATCCATAAACTGATTGATTTTAACGTCTAAACCGATTCAATTTTAGATCAATTTTTGAAATTCGAATTCAATTTTAAATTTATGTTCACCTTCTGTTTAAATATATATTTTCAATGGCAATTTTAATCTATATAAATTATCTAAAAATCTAGCAATAGTATTTCATCTACTACTTTCTTTGGGTGTTTTTTTGCTAAAAAATCATCAATTTTATATTTTTTTTTTTGCAAAATCAGTGAATTTTGTGCAAATCATAACCTAAAAAATAACCCATTAAACAGACCTTCTGTATATTGCCGATGTGCAACGTTAAAAATCTAACGGAATTATAAAACGATGTCATTTTTTATGATGACCGATTTTGCAAAAAAAAATAATTGATGATTTTTTTAGCAAAAAAATTATTATTCATTATTATTTTTTAAAAATTTTGTTTAAATTTTTTTAAAATATGTTTTTAGTATGGACACATAATTATATATATACCAACTAAATGTTCAACAAGTGAGATATATATTCATAATTATAAAATATTGTAAAAATACTAAAAAAAATATAACTTCTATAAATATTCAATCAATTACTTTTAAAAATACAAAATTTTGACAAAATATTAGAAACATACAAAATATGGAGAATAAAACATCCCTTCTTTTGCTATCTTTTTTGTTATGCTTCTCTAAGGCATATATTTATATAGAATAATACTTTTTATAATAAAAAAATACTAGTTTATTTTACAAAATCAATTATAAATATCTTTGAAAATGTATATTTTGAGACATATTTCTAAATGTAACAAATAAAAAAGATAATTATAATTCTAGTCAAAAATAATTATAATTTCTAAATATCTCAATATTTTTTTTTTATCAAAGATAATTTTAATTGAATATTTATAGAAGTTATAAATCTTTTTTTAGTTTTTTCAGTTTTTTATGATTATAAATATATATCTCACTAGTTGAACATTTAGTTGTTATATATATATAATTATGTGTCCATACTCCATATTAAAAACATATTTTTAAAAAAATTTAAATTTTTTTTTTAAAAAATAATGAATAATGGTTTTTTTTTCTAAAAAACCATTGATTTTTCTTTTTTTTTCAAAATTGTTCTTCGTTTAGAACCACATCGTTTTATAATTTCTTTAGATCAATAATACACAGAAAGTTTGTTTAACGGGTTATTTTTAAGATTATAGGTTTGATTTGCACAAAATTCACGTTATAATTGATCTTATAAAAAAATATAAGTTTGATGCTTTTAATTTTTATAACAAATAAAGAAAGGTCGTTGTTGAAATGAAGATATTTGAAAGAGATTTTACAATAATAAAATAGGCAATTTTCATGAGATAATTGTGAAACTATACAGTTTAATATTTAATTATTATAAAATAGGATTTTTCTAACAAACTTACAATTCCAAGAGAATTTTTAAGATAAAGTCCAACTTCAAAAAATGAATCATTAATGTGTCTTTGACTCTGAAAACAAAACACCAAAATGAACATTTTAGTGAGTTCATATTTTTCCTTTGTCTTTCAAAACAAAGAAAGCCACACATCTACAGTTAGGATATGACACTCGTGCACTACATGTCTACAATTAATTAATTTATTGGAATCTCTCATATCTCTTTTAATTTATATCTTCTTAATATTTAACAATCGATTTTTTGTAGTTTTATTATCTTTACTAAGTGTATACATATCATAGGTTATGTATGGCTAATTAATTATGAATTCCAAATGCCAATAATTCTAATAACCATAAATTTATAACTTTAAGAAACTAACTAATCACAAATACTAAAATATTGAAAATAGACATCTGTTCCGTTTTTCTATATTTATATTAATAGGATTTATGAAGCTTACGTTATTAAAATAAACAGAAAATATTTAAAACTTACAACTTGATGAGAAGAAATAAATACTTTATGAAACTTCGTTAAGTTCTTATTTTGAATATAAATTAAACTCTAAAATTTGAAGATTTATGAAACATATTATATAGTTGGCCGAAGATTTAATTAATTTCCAAAAATACAAAAAAAATATTGATTGATATGGCAATTTTCGGACATTGCATCGACCCACTTTAACCATTGGTTATCGATTGTGTTTGGTGAGGAATGCAATAAATTAACTTTTTGTGAATCATTTTCATTTGAACCTGTCACTCTTGTTCCCTTCCAAGAGCGATATTAACATGGACAAAAGCTTCACATATTGTCATTTTGGACCGCATGTGTTTTATAATTTTTCATTAACAAATTACTCTATCTATAGCTAAGTCAATTTGTCACTAATAAAACACATAATCAGCAATTTCATATTAGATATATACTTTTTTGCTAACCTTCTAATTATATGCTTATAAAATGTATATGCGTAATTTATACGATATTATTCGTATGTACAAATATAAACGCAGGCAAATTAAGTTGCATGCATGTAAAAAAAAAAATACTCACAATTAAATACATCACAAACATTGAAATTCACATTTAAAATAAATACACTCAAATTATAAACGTATTTAGAAGATGATTATCTAAGATAATATATAGTGGAAATAGGCATTTTATACATACTTATAATACGGTTGCTTTGTGTTTTTTTCTAGCCAATACATGCATGGTGATGGATCTTTGATCTAGAGACCACATACAGAAGAAATACGACGAAGAAGTTTGATTCTTGCTTGGAGTAAGTAAATATGATCAGCTGTGAGTCGATAAAGTCTGTCCCCATCAACCTCGCCGGGAAAGTTCGTTTTCGGAGCAACCATTCGCTGGAGACGTGTCATGAGTTTTCTTGAGTTTACATTAACCGTTACTCTCTTTCTTCTCCGGAGGTTAAGAGCTCTACACCTCATTCTTTAGCGCTTGAACAGTCTTTTACGTTCGTGTACAATATCGTAACAAAAGCTAGGGAGATCAGAGAGAGAGAGATGATATGTGGATTGAAGAACAAGAGAGGCTTTGTTTTTATAGATAAGTTGGACGAAGAGATGAATAATTCCCTCACACTTGATATAGGATCAGGCCACGTATCTACACAGTGTGAGTTACATTAGTTACCACACCAAAGAGAGAGAGGTAGTTTTTAGGTATTAATTTTATATATTTATTTAAATACTCTTATTTTTTATCATATATATATATATTATAATTAAAACTATTATTTATGTCTATATATATATATATCTTTATTATGTCTATATATATCTTATATATATATATATATATCTTATAATTAAAACTATTATGTCTATATATATATATCTGTACGAGATCAAAACAATTTATTAGTAAAAACAAAAAAAAAACAATTAATTTGTGGTTAGAAAAAATGATGTCATTGCTTTAATATTCGGTTATCGGATTTATTTATTACGGTTTCGTTTTAACATACTAAAATCTGTATACTTTGTAAAAAACTTGAATTTTAGTAATTAAACCGTTAATATATCAGTTATTCAACAAAAAAAAATATTCTTATATTAAGATAATAAAATAGTAAGCTTTGATTGCAGCGGAAACACTACAAAAAAAATATCATTTTATATCATTTATGATAAGAATTTGACAGCTCTATTTTAATTTAAACTTATATATAACATGTAGAAAAAACACGAGGACAATAATATATATTTTTAGGGTTGCACCATTATTCATCAAATATGCATGTAACTTAAAGTATCAGTTTCTATTACAAACGCCTAAAAATTAATGTGAGACGATTCTCGTCACAAATAAAAACTAGCTAAAAAGAAAAAGTATAATTAAAATTATAAACGAAAGCATTGAAAGTAGTATAATATGGACATTAATGGTCATGGTAGCTACATGATGTTGTGTCTTAAAAACATGTTAATACTGATTGTATTAATTGTTATTGCTCGGTTGATCAACGAAATAATTAATGGTGTAATTAATTGGTCATGCATATACGACAAAAGCTAACATATTGACCAAATTAAAACACATCCATAAAATGGATAGTAATTTTGGAAGACTATAAGTTCATCCACGTTCCAAGCTTGGCTTCCACAGACCAACCAACAAATAATTCTAATACTTACAAAAAAATTCTCAACATTATTGATGATTACTGTTTCAACAACGATGCATGGGTTGATTTTTCATCTATTAATATTAATATCGTACGTAATAGTTAAGAGACTGCAGAACACTATAGTCATAAGACTCATAGTGACTATCGGATAAGGTCGAAGAATAATATAATTAATTAAATGGATTTTTCTTCAATGTACTAAGTCTAATCACTAGGAAAATATATACATTTTGATTTAGGTTATAACTATAATGAAAAGAAACTGTGAGTGAAGCTAGTACGGGTTAGCGGGTTTTTACCTGTCGCGGAACGGGTTTGATTTTTAATTTTTAAGTTCATATTTTAGCGGGTCTCGCGGGTTAAACCTCACTTTTTTGCAAATTTTTTATTTGAGACCTGTGGGTTCGCGGACTAACCCGCAACCCGTCATTTTT
>KE158912.1:72403-83211 GCA_000411055.1 Leavenworthia alabamica | reverse complement strand
TAATGTATTGGACATGGTCGGCCCATGGGTGGCCCGACCATTTTGACAACTATACCCGATCGGGCCATTCATTTGAGCACTCCTGACCATCAAAACATCAACACGATTGGGTTAAGACTTGTCCGATCGGCCATTTATCCGAGAGTTAGTTTGAAGGCTAACTCGACCACATTCCGAACTAAACCCGATCGAGCACCTCCTAAGAATCGAAGCAGTTACACATAAGTAAGATCGGGCCAACCTCAGCCCGATCGGGCCATGTATCTTGCCAAACTAGGCTGTACTGAAAGGTACTAGACGAAACAGAGGTTTTATTAGTGTGTTTTGATCTATATGGGCCTAGTTTAGCCCATATTCATTAAATTGGTCATTTTTCTTCTGAACTACTAGTGTATCTTTTATTTTTTTGGGCTTTTACTGTTCAAATCATTTATCTTTAGATTTGTCATTAATCAAAATTTCAAGCCTACTAAAAAAATGTGAGATTTGTCATTATTTTTGACTTTTTATATATAACAAGATAACAAACCATAAAAGACAAGAAGAAAGAGCTTCACAAACCAAGCCGATCAATCATTTAAATTCATAAATAGACTTTTAGGAATGTATATAAAAGCCAACTTCTACCTAAATACTTCAAATCAATTTAATGGTGGGATTATATTTAAATATATGTTGTTGTATATTAATAAATAATTAAATACTATATTCATATTTATGTGTATAAATAGTTTATCATCGTTAAAAGAAGAAATAATATGTTTAGAAATGTTGGTTGGTATCATATATGGTGTACAAAATTTATGGAAGATATTATATATATATAGAGTATTATTAGTTTTATTTTATTATTAAAAATAAACACATATATGTTTGGTTACGTGGTCGTGGAAATTTAATATATGAAAAAATCCACGTGGAATATCTAAGCTAGGCCTGGGCATTCGGATTCGGATTCGGATTCGGTTCAGATTTTTCGGTTTTCGGATATCCGAAATAAAACATATCAAAATTCGAACAGAATCCGATTTAATTCGGTTCGGTTTCGGTTCGGATTTTTCGGATTCGGATTCGGTTTTGTAAAAAAAAAAATTATCCGAAATCAAAACCGAATCCGAAAAAACAAATCCGAAATCCGAAAATTAAAAAAAAAATCCGAAAATCAAAGAAAAAATCCGAAAAACCGAATCCGAAATCCAAAAAAAATCCGAAAATCCGAGAAAAAATCCGAAAACCGAAAAAAATCAGAAAAAATCAAAAACTCAAAACACAAAAAAAACCCGAAATCCCTTAAAAACCAAACCGAAAAATAAAAACAATAAAAAATCTTTGTATATTTCGGTTTATTTCGGATAAACCGAAAAACCGAAATCTGAATCCGAAACCGATCCGAAACCAAAAAATATGTAATCCATTAACCGTTCGCTTTTAACATTTAAATCGGTTCGGATTTCGGTTTTGGTTTCGGATTTACGCCCACCCCTAATCTAAGCTATCATTTCCCAAAAACAAGGCCCAATGTGACTTTGTAATAAATACTCTATACTTCTTAGCTTTTCACATTTCCTCATTTAATGGATACATTTGTTTTATTTCGCTATTTCTTTTTGCTATAAACTTATTTAAAATTTTAAGGCTAGCCACTAAACAACATACGCTTACTTTTTGAGTTTTATTTCTTTCGTATGTTATATGTTAAACTAGGTATATCTAAAATTTATTTGAAAAAATTAGTTATCGGAGACGGCCGAACCCGTTAAAATGTTTCATTACATTTTGAGTATGGATACACGTGGTTATCAGGTCGGGTACGGATTTTACCCGAAACCCGATTTTTACTAATTAGGGTTATTGTTTAAATTTAGTTTTAGCAATTTTTTTTATTTTTTTAAGGGAAAAAACGAAAAGACGATTATAATGTTGGATTTTGTTTGTCAAAAGTTGATTTGTTATTTTTATCATTTAACTTATCTATTTTACTGTTTTTATTATTGAAATTTTAAGAAACTTAAAAGTATATTCGGGTAGATATTATAGTTTTTGGATTTTTATATGTATTACGGGTATATTTTCGGGTGTACGATTGTCTTATCAGATTTTTGAATTAAAAGAAAAACAAAACTGTGGTTATCCAATTATATCAATTTTTTTACGGTTTTTATATTAATAATCTGATCTAACCTGAACCTGATCTGATTACACCTAAAACCGATCCAAAATTTATAAAATAATCTATTGGATACTATATTTTTAAATCCGAATAACCTGAATCCGATATGCATGCGCCCAAATGACCAGGGCTATATTATACGTTAACGTTAATTTTTATACCCAGTTGGTTCAAAAACTGTTTATAAATTTAATGTGTGTGGGGCCAAATGTTTATAACATGACATTTTTTCAACCAGAAGATTATGAACGTACTTATTTTCTTAATATGAATCCACATTATGTATATATATATATTATACTTTGCAAAAACTGTATAAAGCATTTTTATCTATTTTTATTGATAAACACCTATATCAAAATATATAATATATTTTCTTAATAGACTACTAATGTACACGACGACGCTATCAAATTTAGACAAAATCATTGTCGTCAACCTCTGTTATAATAACCGTGCCCATATATACCATCTTATATATTGTTTTAATTTTATTTGAATTAGTAAATACATAAAATATTGATATTACATGAAGATGATATTTAAAGTCTACACAAAAATGGTTAGGAGTTAATGTTCAACAAATAGTTGACAGATGACTTTATTTACGTCATATATATATAAAATAAACCAAGTGTGAATGGGTCTTTCTTTAATATTTTATCTCTTAGGCTAATGTACATAGTTGTTGGCAGATTTGACAAAACGTCTTGACCCTTGAGTCGACTTATAAATGTGATATATATAATATAATCGTAGCTAGGAAACAAATGTTACGTGGATACATAGGCCAAATATTTCATGTTTTCTTTTCCAAATAATTTTAATACTAAGTTGTAATATAAAATAATTATATTTTAGCATATATAAACAAAACAGAAATGATATATAATATTCAATAAGTAATTTATGAATTTGGATAACAATTTATACCATTTCTAAAAATATATAGATGATCTGATTTAGTTTTAAAATTTTATTTTTAATTAATTTTAGTTATTTAAAAAGATAATTTTAAATTTGTACTCATGTTATATGTAAAATATAGTGTTTCAAATGACTAATCTCACAACTATAACTAAAACTTTATACATTTTAACACTAAACTTTTATTATTTGTTAAAACATATAAATTCTTATCAAAACATGTAGTAATATGGTTTCTATCAAACTCAGCATATTATTACTTTGTTTTCCATATTAGAATGATCAAAAAAATATCGTACTTTGTAAATCAAACTTATATTATTTTCTGATACGTTCATAATATACTAAGTTTTTAATATATTTTTTTTATGTAATTTAAGACATACTTATAAACCAGTTGAGATAGTTCTACACAGCTGGACCGTCTCTCACACACACACATTTAATGTTCGGTTTACAGTTGAAGCAGCGATGGTTAATCTTCTCGGTGGCTTCTTCATATAACCTTATCATTTCATCAATTTTGCTATTTAATTTCTCTTCATTTTTCTATATTTTATATGGTTTCAAGTCACAATCTTAATCCGCATTCATGTCACATTGAAGTAGAACAGTGATACTATACAAGTGTGAAGTGTATATGGATGGCTTACGGATAGAGTTTCATATACAATGAACGTAACAAAAAAATCTAAAAATTGGTCAAGAATTATATTATAATAAACTATACAACGTCAGCTTTTTTATTTAATGCATTGACAGCAAAATATAGTCAAATGTTATTATGATTTTGCATCTTGTTGGAAGTTAATTGTATTTATGAATTAAAGTATACAGACACGAAGAGTTTGTTTGGACATGGAAACTCTTGTTCTATATAAAGACACGTTAGCTAGTTTTGGAACATTGGTACGTGCTTCAAAGTGAGTTGAAATGGTTTAAATTAGCTATGGGCAAATAGATCGGATTGTTTGAATCGGATCGGTAAAATTTGAAATAAATCGGATTCGAATTAATCGGATATAGGTGAATAAGTTAATCGATATAATTTTTTTTTTCTAATTCGGATTTTGATTGGATCGGATCTGTTTAAAATAATTAATTTTTCGGTTTATTCGGATTGTTCGGATTATTCGGATTATAATTTAATTTTTAAGTAAAATTATATAATTTTGATACAATAAATCGATTAAATAAATTTTTTGATCCGATTAATCCGAAATTTTTTTGCATTGATCCGATTAAATTTTGATCCGAACCGATTAATCCGAAATTTTTTTTTTTCAGTGAATTTTAAAAATTCCGAATAACTCAATTACCGAATAATCCGAATGCCCTGACTAATCTAAATCATGTTAAACTGGTCAAAATTATTAACACGGTACAATAAATCTAACAGGATCAACATGATTCTCGCTTTGATTTCAACTAAGAACAAAATCAAATATTTATTGGAACAAAATCGTATATTTCTCATTTGTTGACAATTCTAATTTGACAGTATTTACTCCTAATAATTTAAATTTTATTTTAATTCATCTTTTAAGAAATTTTAAAACTTATAATGACAATTAAATGATATGTATCATATAATTAATTAAAGTAGTGTTCATATTATAATATTTGATGAAGTCAAAGTGCAATACTAATAAATAAAAACGAAACAGTAGCTATATTCATCTATTTAAGAAAACAAGTTTTGATAGTTTTTTTTTACAAAAAAACTAATCACAACAACCAAATTCATATACCTAGTACTAGTATTATATATATTGTATGGATTTTAAAAATCATCATAGATGATGTATTTTGTTTGTAGTCAAACAACTAGTAATATTTAATTAAATTTCGACAAACATATAATTAAAAAAATCAATTGTCAAAAGTGTGTTACATATACAAACATAACTTAATCATGAGATAAGCTCCTTAAACATATATCGTGTGTATATATATATATATACAGACAACGAGTACATGTGTTCTTCTGGGATAGACAAGGATCTGAATTCTCGAAAGAACATAATTGAAAAAGCCTTTTTTAAGTCTCTCTTTATTACCCCAAACTACAACAACAACAACAAAAGTGTAGGAAATTTCAGAATATGATTTAAATGCCGTAATAAAAGATGTGGCCATGTGAGTGAAAAAACCTTAATAAAAGATACATATAAATGTATAATATTATAATGGATACTTTGTTTTTGGTCAACAAATAGTATTTTGGCCGGCTCTTACTTTATATCATATCACATGATTCATAACTTAAACTCCAATTTCTAACCCCAAACTATAATTGATAGTGAAAAGAAAAAATCACTAAAAAACTTTATACAAAAAAAGAAAAAATAAACTTCACTTTATAAGATAGTCATAGTTTAAAATATCTAAAATAACAAATTTTAAATTTTAAATAATGTCTATTCACATAAATATATTGTTTAGTTTGTTATTATATTGCTATTGTTACTACTTTTTATTGATCACAATTTTTTTTTTTGTGAAACTTTAGAAGTTGGATAGTTAAACAAAAACAAAAAGATTATAAAATTTTAATTAAATTGTTAAAGATTTAATTAAGGTTTTTTGTCCGGAATTTTAATTAAATCAACTCTAAAATAATTAAACTAAAGAAAAACATATATATTATTCACTAAAATAAATGTCGATATGAAACTTAAATTAGTATATGTACGTTGTACAATCATACGATTGAACAGTCAAAATTTATTACACTGAATAGAGTCAGATCTTTTTAATTGATGTAAGAAGTTTTTTTTTTCAGGCGAAAGTGATTTCGTTATATAAATTTTCACAAGACTTTAAGATATGTGATTTTTTTCAGAAATATGTTATTTTAAATTATTTAACCCACAAAAAAAAACTGAATTTCGTTATCGAGACAAAAAATAATATATATAGTTGGGTCTAGTTGGTCCTTCTAGTTTCTTTGCTTATATAAGTAACAGATCTCGAGGCTTACAATAATATTATAAGTATAACAAGTTTTTTTATAACTTTATGAGGTTTTAATTCTTTCAATGAACTAAAACCTCAACTAAAAATCTCCATTGCCCATTTCTTAAGATTAAAGAGAACCTCATCGTTAAATCTCTCTTTTCTTTTAGACTTTTACAATGAAGAAAGCAACAGTTTCTTGTCTGGATTTGCTTTAAAACTAGAGAAATCTTTAGGGTTTAGACCAATAAGAAAGAGAGAGAGAAGGTGTTATAGTTTAAAGTCAAGTAGTCTCAAATTTCGAGGAGGCAGCATTAAGGATCTGAGAAAATAACAAGAATGGTTGCTAGTTCATCAGCTTGGCCTTGGGAAAACTTTGGCAATCTCAAGGTTTGTGTTTATATCTTAGGCAAATCATTTTGTTATATGATTTGATTCTCCTCTAAATCTCATGTTGGTTTTGTGTGTGTGTGTTTATTTGTGTGAAGTATCTTTTCTATGTTCCATTAGTTGCACAAGTTGTGTACTCATCATGGACTCATGAAGAAGATATCTCAAAGGCTCTTTGTTGTCTTCATATTCTCATCATCTGTGGACTCAAAGGACTCATTCATATCTTATGGAGCTCTTTCACCAACATGCTTTTCTTAACTCGAACTTTTAGGATTAACCCTAATGGTGTTGACTTTAAACAGATTGATCATGAATGGCATTGGTAAATATTTCTTAATAATAATTATTATTTCTCATAAATCATTTTAAAGAAATGTGTTAACTTTTCATAAAAAACCCTAAAATTTTACTTTTTTTTTCTTTGGTTTTGAGTTTGGTCTTAAATATACTGAACACTGTCAATGTAAGATTTTGATCTGTGGGTTTTGTTTCAGGGACAATTACATACTTCTACAAGCAATAATATCGAGCATGATCTGTTACATGTCACCATCATTGATGATGATATTAAACAATCTTCCTTTATGGAACTTGAAAGGACTCATCACATTAATTATAATACATGTGACATTCTCAGAGCCTTTATACTACTTTCTTCATAGATGTATTCATCGCTACAACCACTTGTTCACACATTATCACTCATTTCATCACTCATCTCTTGTTCCACATCCCATGACAGGTGACAACTCTCACTATTACACCTATCAAATTTTTATTTCTTGTGGATTTGTAATAACTAACATCTTTGGCTTTGTTTGTGTTGGTGCAGCTGGAAATGTAACGTTATTGGAAAACCTTATCATATGTGTTGTAGCTGGAGTTCCTTTGATTGGTTGTTGCTTGTTAGGTGTTGGATCATTGAGTTTGATCTATGGATACGCTATTATGTTTGATTTCATGAGATGTTTAGGACATTGTAACGTTGAGTTCTTCTCTCATAAGATATTTGAGACTCTTCCAATTCTAAGATATCTCATCTACACTCCAACGTATGTTTTATTAACGTTAAACTTACTTGCAAAGTTTTCACATGTTGATATTGTTTTGTTACTATTTTTATATTTGGTATTGGCTCTTCATAGGTATTAAATAAAGCCTATATATAAGCCTATAACTTTATTTATTGAATTAGCAAGAGGAACACACAAACGTGACTTTGTCATAATATTTACTTTAAGTAGTAAATTTGCCAAGTTTGTGTTTGTTGTCAAAAAATGTATTATAGAATATTTTTTTTGGTTTATATTTACTTTTGAAGATTTTAAATGTTTTGAAAAGTTTGATTTTGTTGTTGGGATTATGCAGGTACCATAGTTTGCATCATCAAGACATGTGGACCAATTTTTGTCTATTTATGCCACTCTTCGATGTTTTGGGCAATACATTAAACCCAAACTCGTGGGAACTCCAAAGAAAGATTCGGTTAGGTGAAGGTATTTAGCAAAATTAGTCCACCTAATTTTTTTTTATGTTTGAATTTTTAATCAAACAAAAGCCAAAAACTAGTTATTTAATATTCCTTATGCTTAATTTAAAAATTAATTTTAAATTTTTTACAATAATATTGAATACATTAGTTAACAAATTGATTAATCATTACTTTAAAATATCAAAGAAAGACCTATAAATTAGATTGTATTAAAATTCCAAAGCTACTAATTTAATTAAATAAAATTTAAAATCTAAAACAACCGAGGGAGTAGTTGAATAAAACCAGGTTCTTGCTATAAGTTATGGTACCAAACAGTTAATATCCAAATTTATGATGAAACATTTATAGATCTAGATTTTGTACTTGTGTAATATAACTACATAAGTAGTTGAGAAAAGCAACCTGAAATGACATTATTACCCTTCATCCATGTTGTAGTGGAAAGGAAGAGAGTGCCGGAGTTCGTGTTCTTAGCTCACGGAGTTGATGTGATGTCAGCAATGCACGCACCATTCGTGTTCAGATCCTTTGCTTCAATGCCATACACAACGAGACTATTCTTGCTACCAATGTGGCCATTCACATTCCTTGTAACGTTGGGCATGTGGGCTTGGTCAAAGATTTTTCTTTTCACCTTCTATAACCTCAGAAATAATCTTTGTCAAACTTGGGCTGTTCCAAGATTAGGATTCCAAGTAAGTATACCTCTAGTTTTGTCCTTGTTTTATACCACCTTGAAAACATAACGTTTTGATAAAGACTCTTATAATATATAGTTTTGTTCTTATTGTAGTACTTCTTACCATTTGCTACAAAAGGCATTAATAATCAAATCGAGGCTGCAATTTTGAGGGCTGATAAGATTGGTGTTAAAGTTATAAGCTTAGCTGCTCTCAACAAGGTTCTTAACGAAAACATATAAAAGAATCTAAAAGTTTTGTTTATGTGATTCATCTAAAGTGTTACTTTGGTTTGGGTTTTGATTAGAACGAAGCTTTAAATGGTGGTGGGACACTTTTTGTTAACAAGCATCCTAACCTTAGGGTTCGTGTGGTTCATGGGAACACTTTAACCGCAGCAGTGATTCTACATGATATACCAAAAGATGTGAATGAAGTTTTCTTGACAGGAGCCACTTCTAAGCTAGGACGAGCTATTGCTCTTTACCTTTGTCGCCGTGGAGTGAGAGTTCTTGTAAGTTTTTTTGATATTGTCTTAAAGATATAGTTTAGTATAGAATCAAAAGAGTGATGAGTGGTCTTGTTTATAGATGTTGACATTATCATTGGAAAGGTTTCAAAAGATTCAGAAAGAGGCACCTGTTGAGTTCCAGAACTATCTTGTACAAGTTACTAAATACAATGCAGCACAACACTGCAAGGTATATTAATGGTTTCAACATGTTTGGTGGGTGTAAATGTATTGACTTATGAGAGTTTGAATATATGTATGTATACATAGACTTGGATCGTTGGTAAATGGTTAACACCAAGAGAGCAGAGTTGGGCTCCGGCAGGGACACATTTTCACCAGTTTGTGGTGCCACCGATCCTAAACTTTAGAAGGAATTGCACTTATGGTGATCTAGCAGCTATGAGGCTCCCTAAAGATGTTCAAGGACTCGGAACTTGCGAGGTACAAAGAGTGTTTGGTTAAATAGTTCGCTCTCATTGGTCCATTAGACTAAACTTTGTATGTGTGTGTGGCAGTACACAATGGAGAGAGGGGTGGTGCATGCATGCCATGCAGGAGGAGTGGTTCATATGCTTGAAGGTTGGGAGCATCATGAGGTTGGAGCCATTGATGTTGAACGTATTGATATAGTTTGGAAAGCAGCCATGAAACATGGCCTTACCTCTGTTTCTTCACTAACAAACTGAGTTAAGACAGTTCTCGTTTGATTGTAGTGATCTATTCTCTTAAGATTGGTCATTCTTTGTATAGATGAAGGATGCGATTAGGGTTAAAAAAAAAAAATTCATCTTATGTTAGTTTTACCATTTTATTAAATATCTTGTTAACTTGTTTGAGTTCGAAATACACCATACTACCTCACACTTATGTCACTCTCAGCTTTGGTTTATTAGTTTAGGTTTTGGATTGTTTGTCTTAGAACGTAAAAAAAGAGAAAGAAAAACAGAGCATTTAACGAGTTCGGTTATAAACTTGAGCCTACGTCTCGCTGGGATATAATATCCGGAATCCACTAGAAACACTTTGGTTTTATACACCATACATCAACCTATCACAATCGGCATATAATGCATCTTAGAACTCTATAGCCACCCAAAGAGAGTGGTCCAAACTTGCCTCAGAGTCAGTTTCTTCTTTCGTAGAAACAGAGGCTTCACCTACGGAGCATATCTCCACTCTCCTATTACTGGACTTTTAGTTCTTCACTTGGGCCTCTTGTAATCTCTTTCTTGTGACCAAAGAAAAGCCCATTCGATTGTGGCGAAGTCCATTTGTGACTTTGCATCAGACTCGAATACAACTTCACATATCTATTCAAGTTTTTAAATTTCCTTCATAGTTTATATATGGACCTAATTGCCAAGAAAATTCAACAAAGCTTATAATTATCTAGCTTGATCACATGAAGTGTCATCAATGTTGGTGTCCTATGTTGATTTGATATGATTAGTCATAATACATTAAACATTAGTATTACAAAGTTGAGAGTAAAAGAAAGAACAATATAAAAATATCGTTGACAAAAAAAAAAAAAAAACAATATAAAAATATCAGAAATACTAGCTTTTAATGGATTAAAATCTAGGGGTGGGCAAAATATTCGTAAAATTCGATTTGGTATTTGCTTCGATTTGATTCGAAAAATCAGAATATTTGGATATTTACGAAACG